>VWZF01006848.1:156956-206258 GCA_013396755.1 Sclerurus mexicanus | reverse complement strand
CCCCGAGCCTGCCCCCCGAGCCGCGGCCCCGGTGCCTTGGGCCGCTCCGCCGCGGGGTCGGCGCTCGGCAGCGCGGCGCCGGGGGAGCCGCCTCGCTCGGTCGCAGCCCCCGAACCACAGTGCTATCAGCGCGCGCGGGTGTACTTTGCAGAAAGTGAGATTGTACGTAATGAAGATGAGCATAATAGGTGCTACGTGGGCCCTTTAGCTTTGCTTCGTTTTTTTCCCAGTTCACCGAAAATGCCACTAAGTGGTTTTACTGATGTATTAATTTTCACTTCTTTTTTTGAACACTAATGCAATTGCAGTGCCATTGGTAATTAAAAGTGGAGTATTAATTTAATTGTATTCTTAAGAGTGTTAGCTAGCTTGAAGACAAAAAAACCACAGCGAGGCCATTACATCCATTATAGTTCACCATCACAAAGTCCAGTGCTTATATGAAAAATCTACAGAATAATTGTAAAAAGTCCGTAAAACTACCGAGGTGAACAAAATTTGAAGAGTGAGATCTAATTTAACAACTTAAAATGCCGCTCCTGCAAATAAAGGTCTCACACTGTTTCCTGCACCTGTGCCTGGTTTGTTTTCTTTCCTTCTGCAGGCAGTGATAGGCACTGCTGCAGCATGTGTGACCAAAACCTAAAAGAATGTTTACATACAATCCATAAATTACTTTGTTTAAAAAGTGATCAGGTTTTAATCAAAAGCACTGAGAAATAGTAATGATCACTTCCTGTCGTTAGCTTTGGGACACCTAAAATACAAAACAGGTTAACTCCTGAATCCTACCAGTTTGTTTTCATTTACCAGCTGGCTTCACTTTCAGTTTTTAATTTCTTTCTATCAAAGTGCACAAACACTACTTGAATTAATTCACTTGTATGCAATATCTGGTAATTTTTAGTCCAGTTTGCATCAAAACTCTACAGTATGCTATGGTTATGACATTCAGTATTGGCAGCTCTTACGATTACAGTGAAATTTTGCAACACTGAGCTTTGGTTTAAGCTCTAGCTCTCTAGTAGATGCAATTAAATTGGAACCTCAGGTCTCCTTAAAAATAATTACATTCCTAAATCTCAAGTTTGAGAGAAATGCTGGAATATGCAAACTTAAAAGGCTTACCAATTAGAAGAGAAAGAAAAGCTTTCAGTTTCAAATTTTGGTAAATCTCACTATTTTTAAGCCAGTATCATGATGTTGGGGAACTTGGCTGCTTTTTTTCATGCTTGTATTGTTAGCACAGCATTATTTTAGCACTAGTTGGTGTCCATGAAAAATGCATGAGTTGATAGAACTGTGACATCAAAAGCAAGTTCCCTTTTCCTCTTTGCTCTCTCTTGCCCTCTTTCTCTTTTCTTCTCACCTTTTCCCCCTCCTCTTGTTCTTCCCCCCTCATTATTCCCTCAGTGATTTTCCAGTGAACAGATCCTCACTGAGTGGTAGGGTTGCACTGTATTTTCATGTTCTTAGGACACAGAGGAGCAGTTCATTTAGTTTTCATCTTTGTTCTTTAAAATCCATGAATCCAGGCTCTGATTCTGCTCCCAATAAGGTCAGCAGGACCTAGAACAAGCTTTTATGACACCAGCTAATGTCTACTAAGTGAAAAATTATTGAGAAATAAATGTAAATTAATTCTGAGACATCAGAAAAAGCTTCCTTTCCTTCCATGGGAATATTTATTGTATTTTCAACACTGTGTTTAATTTTTGCAATTATTTGGGACTTTTGAACACATCACTGAAAGTATAGTTTTAATTCAAGATGCAAGAATAGGATTACTGGTGACATTGAGCAAGGCTGTTGATGTGGATTTTGCCACAAAGCAGCAAAAATGAAGCTGCTTTCCTTTTCAAAGTTGACTTACACACTAACACCCATACTAAACATAGTTCCCTAGCCAGGGAAATTGCAGTTCGCATTTATAGAACTTTAAAATTAATTGTACTGGGAACATAAAATCTTATAAAAACTTAGTCTTTATGTTTTACAAGGGCAGAAAAATTTCCTAGGGACAGTGTCATCCAGGCTTGGGGCAGCCCCCTCCCAGCTGCTCCTTCAAAGCTCCTCACAATTTGAAAATTTTGTCTTTCTTTTCACTGGCTCCCTCCAGTATCAGAGATTCCTTTCTTTGTCCTGTTTCTTCCTGTCTTTAAGCCACCAAGAACTGCTTTACACAAAGATGCTCCAAAATATCTATTCAGATATTCCAAAATATCTAATTAACTATATCCATTACCAAATAATTCTACATGTGACTATTGTTCCGGAACAAGTAAGAGCACATGCAATAATGTATTAGAGCATTGTCACTTTAAATTCACACTTTGAATTATATTGGAATAACTAATGTTTGTCAAATTCGTATAATTAGGAGAGTGCAAAAGCAAAAGTTTTACTCAGTTTTACCTGTATTATCATGCAACTGGGATAGTATTTTTTGTAGAGTGTGTTTTGCCACTGCTCTTGCTTTTTTGTTTTGTTTTTTCTCCAAAGTTGCCACTTTGTTCTCTCAGGGTTTTGATAAAGAACATCCTTGGATCTTGAATGGCATGCTAGGTTCTCTAATTTTTGTAAAAATCATATGGTTGAAAAGATAAATGCGGAAATGTGTAAATGATAGATTGCTAGTGAGTTGTTCTGTCAAATGACATGATATCAATAATCTTTACCTTTTTTTCCAGTTGACTGGAGCAAATAAAGAAGAAGTATAACATATATGTGAGTATTGACTCATTTTAATGCCCTGAGTAGATTTTGGGTAATAGTATCATCCCTTTTCTTTCCAAACACTGTTTGGAAAATCCTTCATTTCTCTAATGCAAACAAACCATACATCATTTTTTTTAAAGCTCAGGGCACCAAGCAAAATATTTATCCAATTATGCATTTTATAATTTACCAATATAGCTTTTTTCACCTTTTGCCCTTTCTCTGTCACTTTGCTGTCAATTTATTCCTCTGATCATGTATCTTTATTTAGACTTTAAACTATGTGAGCAAAGACACTGTGCTGGCTTTATCAATCTACTCCAGCTGTGAGTAACATTTGGTCTATTGTCTTTTACTGGCTGTAAAGTGCTATGTTCAGTGTTTCATAACATACTCACTTATAAATAACATACTTCAATCAAAAAAAACCCACGGAAGAGATACGCAGATGATTTTTCACAAGCATTTCATATTTCTTTCCTTCTAGTGCAGTTGTATTTCAACATGCGTTTAAAGCAATTCTGTAATCACAAGGGCAGGATGTTCCTTATTCTGCTGCTGCTGCTGGGTGCGTTCATCACTTGTTGCTTTCGCGAGTCACAAATAAAGGTAAAGAATCAATCCCTGTGGTCAGTGAGTTTTTGGTATGGTCGCATTTTTAGGTAGTTTCTTAGAAGTCTTAACCCAGACATTCCACAGTTGCAAACGCAGGTGTAATGGTTGGGTCTGTTGCTATCAGAGAGGGCAGTAAGCCATAGCTGGGGTTTGCTTTGACTCTTGCTGAGGTTAAAGAACACCCAATACAGCAGGGCCCATCCCTCAACAAAGCCCTTAGGGAGCACGGAGATGTTTGTTATATCATGGGAGTTACTCTATGGAAAGGCATTCCATGTTCTTCTTTTTTTTTTTTTTCACAGTTTAATAGGATTTAGACATACAGTTCTCACTGCTTTTAATGGCTATTACATGTTTAATTTCTGTGCAACTCCAGAAATTAAGAGATATGTTCCTTTAAAGTTTAATCATATCCTATTTTTCCCCCCTCAGAAAATACTATTAAAGGTATTTAAGCTGATAACCTTATACTAGTGGGGAGGAACTCTGACCTTATCTACTTTGTGGCAATGGCCATGTGCGATTGGCCTCTAACCTGGTTACAAAATGATAAAATGATGTTGTGAAACCACTATTCATTTCCTAATAGTGTTTCTGAAACCAGCTTAAACTCTGAGAAGATTGGGACTGCATTTTCCTTCTCACAGTTGTAGTGCACAATATATAGAGTATTGATACTACTGTAATTTTCTGACACTAAAATATGCTGAATTTCTCATTGCTAACCAATATTTAGAATGAATGATGACTGATGAACGATTTTGAATTAATGAATGATTGAATGATGGGTGGATTTGCTTTTTTTTTTTACATATACATATTGTCATAACTGGAGTGATGTATGGTATTTTACAATAGATTTAAATATCCTGCGTCAGCCTGCTGGAAACCTGGATCTGGATCATTAAGATATTCCTTATGCAGTCAAATTTAAGATTGAGACCTCTCAAACTGTATAATACCAACCTAACTCTGTTTACATTCATCTTATTTGAATTACTTAGATTGAACATCTCTCTGTCCAGTTGATGAGTAGAAAAAATAATAATGTCAAGGATATGATTTTGTTATATGAATATACAATCTCAACTTTTTTTTTTTTTCCCACTAATACTGAGATTAGACAAACCTGCTTGTATATTGAAATGATCCCATGCAGTTTCTGTTGAGGAGCACATGAAGAGAAGTTGGCCCAGTAGCTGACCTGGATTATTTAGTCAAAGATTACAGTGATGAGTCAATCTGAAGCATATGCATCTGCTCAAATACAGACCATGTTAGATTTTCATAGAGTTGTTCATTCAACAAATGTGATGACTCACAACTGTGTCTAGTATTCTGACTTACTTACCCATTTAATGAGACTCCTTTGGCCTCCACCTTATTTTCTTCTGTCCTGCTACTCATCTCTCATAGGAGGCTTTAAGAGATAAGGCAAAGAAATTAACTACCCAGGCACCCTTCTGATGATAGATGCCAAATAAGAGCAGAGTTGGAAGAAGACAGTAGCTAGCTTGACAGGGACTCTGGATGTCTCCCTGCTTGACAACACAGGGGTGAGTCATGGTGTGTACAGGTAGAACAGCCCTACCATGATGCTTCTGCACATGCTTAGACTATGGCCACCACTTTGGGCAAGGTAGACGAGGGCTGGAGTAAAGCGGTAGCTTGCTCTGTGTACAAAGTGAGCTGCAGTTTTGATTTCACGCTTTTGCAGGATACTGCTTTTTCATAACTGTATTAACAAGGTGCTGGCAGAGTGATCCAAGCCTGGGGTGCTGAGTCCTACAGCTGGAGGGGAGCCAACCATACTGCATCACAGCCACCAAACATAATCCTTATGGGAATGCTACACTCAAGGGAAATCCTTCGAAATGAGAGCCCCTGAGGCACAAGTCCACGTGATCATTCTCCCCTCTCCCACAGATTCAGGGACAGGCATTTTTATGTGGACACTGCTGTCCACAATGCCCATGTTGGGGCCTCATACCCAAGAGAAAGTGAGATACTGACAGAATTTCTATATTTCTTAGAAGTCAGGCACTCGTGTTTGGTTTATATAAAGCACAGATGTAGAGCAGAACTAAAGGGAAAAAACCTTAAAAGGTGGTAAATCCAGTCTTGCTGGCTTTGGAAGACTTAGGACAGCTGGCAAGTTATTAGGATTGTTACCATACAGTTACTAAGCATTCATAGCAAGGAAGAAAATGTGAACCCTTTTGTTAGCAGTACTAATTTAGAACAACATTTGATAGAATGAAATTGTTAAAGTTCCAGTAACTTGTGAATTAAGAACTAACAATTGTTTCAGTTGAAAATTCCAGTCATCCAAGAAAGTTCCTAGACAAAAAAGCAAAGGCTAAGAGTTTACAATCCTAAGACTGCCTTCACACATGGAAGTTATAGACCATGGTGTGGACATAAAGCTGCAAAGATGCATGTATCCACATAGTTTATTGTTCTGTAGGAACCCTTTCTAGTGATTCAGTGTATCATTATGCATCTCTAAATGTACCCATGTTTAAGGTTGAATTGGTATAAATATCTCAGCCTAAAATACATTTTTAGAAGTTTGCATCCTTGTTACCATAATTACAGAATGTCATAAAAAATTGCATGTAAACCCACATTTACAAAGACAGAAACACTTAAACCAGCATACCAGTCACTGTGTTGTCCCCCAGAAATCAGTTACTTTTAACTGCAACCCTCCATTAGGGCCAAAAAAAGGGTCACCCACGGCTCTGCTGAGTCTCTATTGGATTCGATGGGTAAGACTCCTCCTTTAAAAACGCTTGCAGTTATGCTCAGTACCACTGACTCATCTGAGGTCCAGTGAAAGAAATGCAGCTGATAATGAGAACAAGGAGAAAGTGTGCAAGAAATTTCCTTTGTACCTTATCTCAGTAAGTACCCCTCTAAAGTCAGAAGAAAGGTTTAAAGGGTCAGATCAAGTTTAAAAATGCCCCTGCCTTCCCATCACTGCCCTGAACTGCCTTGATTTTTGTTTTCTAATGTCTGTGAGTGGGTGTGTTGTGCCTCTGTGACAAAACTTAAGTTCAGTGAGAGAATTTCCTGCTTCATAGATAGGTTTTTAACCATGCAAGGCATATGCATGACCTTAATTTCTTGCCTATTGTGCAACTGAGAGTTTAGCATCAAAAGGAGTTACCACCTCAGCATTATCTAATACTGGTGCGTATTGCATGCACACATGCTTGAATAAAAATGTTTAACAGCTGACACAAGTTGAAATAAAACACTTCCCCCTCCTCCTCCAGTAATACGTCTTTCACACAGTCCTAAGGAATCTCCTGGCAGGAGGACAATTTGTAGAAAAATCAGGAGGAGAAAAGGCACAGGTATGCCAGGAAACACAGCTCGTGTCTGTGCTGATGGTTGGCTTCTGGGCGAGCTCCACAGCAGCCTGTGCCCACAGCCCACCGGAGGCCAGCACACGTGCCTCCTCCTGGGGGTCACCTAAAACCTGGTCACAGAAAGCGGTGATTTTACAAAAGGCTTTGCAGAAGCAAACGGAGGCAGTGCTCCTCGCCTGGCGCAGCTCAGCCCCACTGTATGAAGGAGGAAATGGTGCCAGAGAGTTACTCCCTGCTGTTGATTTATTCCCGAGTGTTCGGCTGGCACTGCCCCCGTGGTGGGCGCCAGCGCCGGCAGAGGGCCTGCCAGTGGGGTCTGCCTGGAGTTTGGCACTAACTGTGGGATCTGGGGGGAAAAAACCAAAACCACCACAACCACTTTTGATAACTACTCATTCTGTGCCTAAACCACGAGCAGTTCGGTGTCCATGCGGGACAGGAACACCCACCCACCACCCAGGGCACTGTGTGGGCACCAGGGAGCGGGCCGGGATGGGGGGCCGGGATGGAGGGCTGGGGGCCAGGATGGGGGGCCGGGATGGCAGGGTGGGAGCCGGGACAGCATCCCCAGCTCCGCAGCGCCCTGCGCCCAAAACCTCGCGGAAACCAAGCGCTCCTTCTGCTCTTAGAGAGTCGTAAAACGTAATCAGTTCCAGCGGGGGTCAAACAACAAAATGCTCCTGGGAATAATTTGGACTTTGTTTCTTCAGTTGAGCCGGAATGAATCTAATAGTGATTCATATTTCCATGGTGTACAGACCTTGTGCGTGTGATCATCTTTTGTTCTAAAATTAAGTCTGTCCTTTCTGTCCCTTTATTTTGTAAACTAGCAATTCACGAAGATTTAGGAAGGAATAAAAGCTCCTGTAAATTGCTATGGTTTCACAGTCTTAAGGAATGCAGGAGGGAATTTTCCTGAGGTTTTTTTTTAACAGAGTCTAATCCTAAATCCTGCTTTTAGATGTATCATGAGCTTTGCATGCAGACCAGACCATGAACTAGTTTAACTGGGGTTACTTTGGCATCGATTTAGCTGCTGTTCTGTGAACTGTCAGGTGGACACACTGAGAAACAAGGTGTAAATGTTACATTAGCACATTTACACAGGGTTTTAAAGGTATTACGTAGGAGTAAAAAGGGGTCTAGATGAGCCAGCACAGAGTTTGTGTATAGACTAATATTTCCTTTTGTCTGGATTTTCTCTCTATAGGAACTCTGCTTAATTCTGTATCAGATGACTGGTGTAGTAAGTATATGCTTGTCCCACGAAAGGGAGATTTGCCTTGAAGTATCTGAAATATGTGTCATAGTATGCTTTCCTCCTATAGTAGTAGTAAAGATAAAAATCCATCTCTGTCAACTGACTTACATGCTCTTTCCTTCTACACATAAGTGTACTTTATTAATTCCTTTGGCAATCAATAACTATGTATTTCAAGAGATAGTTACTTACCTCTATAGGAGTATGTTTCAAAGCCTTTGCAAAAGGTCTGTGAGAGAAAAAGCTCATTAGTGTGTTTGAACTTCTAGAGAAATTAAATGTAGAGTGCACACTAAGATGAAAAAGTATCCAGAAGGAGGGAATGTTACCCATGTAAGTTCAATCACACTAAAATGACTCTTTTGTTTATTATGAAACGTGATTATTTTTTCCTAATAGAAATAATGTGAATACAATCTGCAATTTTTCTGAAGGAATATGGGCAGAATCTTTAAAGATTCAGTGGTGCTCAGTATGTCAAAACACTTGAGCAGCTGTAAGATCAGAACCCAAAGGCCAACAAGCAAGGATGAGGCACCTGGGAGGGTGGATAAGGTAAAATGAAAAGTGCTTATAGGGATTCTATTGTAGTTGCTATTTAAATAATCCTATCTGAACTTAACCATTGTACCAAAAAAATAAATAAAAAAAATAATCGTCTTGCAGGTTACTTGTACTTATGCAACTTGAAAACAAAATCTATCAGTTGAGCCAGGTCCTTGGCTCTGCTCCAGTAGGTCAAAACAGGTCTAGAGCCAGCTTAACTGCCCCAGCCACAACTATTTTCACTGTCCAGAAACAGTTCTGCCAGTCATAGAACTGCTGAGACAGTGCACACTTCCCTACTTCTGAACTCTGACTCTCAGAACACAGGCAAAGAAACAAAAGGCATAGACCCACTCTGCAGTGGCTCTCTGCCTCTGGAATCCTGCCCCTGGACTAGGAGCAGCTGATTAATTCTTTAAACAACGAAACAAACTCCAAGATAATTAAACAAAATGCTCACCATACCTTTTGGGTTCCCCTCCCTTCTTTTTTTAATTCTTCATCTTTGAAGATAGGATAGAATAAGCATTGAAAAACTATTTAATGTAAACTGATAGGGTTTGCTTTTCCTTGGTCTTTAGTGAATCATCCAAGGTGTCATTTTAGACCTGTTGCTTGTTTTATATAAACACACTCTCAAGCTTCTGTCTGGTGAGGAAGTAACAACAATTTGTGAAGTAATAAAAAAGAGCCAACATTTTACAATGTTGAAAACTGTTAATAATCAACATCAAAAGGTTATAATCAGTTGACAGTCATCTACTTGATTTATACTGCTGGCTGCCCTACTGGCTCTTGTTTTAGGCTAACTGGAGGGTGCTCTGACATGTGTGTCTTTGTAGAGTGGTAACTCTGGAAACATAGATGTAGCAGCCATCCAAAGCAATGGTTTGAACCTGAAGGCCTGAGCAAGAAGTAGTCCAGGCAGTATGTGCAGTTTTCTCAAGTGAATTAATTAAGAGCAAAGACACTGCCTCCAGGAGCAAAAATACCCACCAACCCCAAAACAAAACAGAATAAAAAGACCAACACTCTGTCTAGCAGTTGCCTAGAGCAAGGGGACAGAAATTTTGGTTTTGTGTTCCTGTTGCCTAGAGTAATGTAAAACCTTTGGCCTTTTACAACTAGCAACAAATCCTGGGGGTGACTGGGTATTACACTGTGGGAGAAGAAAGTAAACAGAGAAAGAGCCCTTGGGGGCATTGAATGGGCCTGAGGGCCAAGTACAGGGTTTGGGAACAAGAAATTGCTTACTGTATTTACAAAAACTTTAAAGGAAGGGATAGAGTTGGTACTGCCCCTTTGTCCTCCTGATAGACATACTAATTCAAACTTTCCAATAATAATTTCTAAAGCCAGAAAGAAAATGTTATTTTTCCATTTTATGACAATCAGATGTTTAGTGGGAGGAACACTCAATGTGCATCTAAAAGATAGGTGATGCCAGTTATGAGAAAAGGAGAACTTCACACCCTCAAACTAGACCTGTTTGGTTGCCAGGATAGTAAGCAGCCTGAACAGTGCAGGAATAGGTTTATGCTAATTTAAAGTGTAGTAGGTAACACATAAAATACCTTATCTAGAGACACCATAAACTTGTATGGCTTGCTTAGCAAAACGAAATGACAGCTAATGTTCTCCAAACACAGCACAGGCTAGTCTCTTTCTAGGTTTGACTGAGAAGGGAACAGAACAAGAACACCTGAGACAGATGCTGATTTCAGCCTGTTTAAAGCTGCTTCCTTGGTGTAAGCGTTCATACCCTGTCCTCTGTTTCTACAGGTGCATGAAACACTGGTTCAGAGAAGGATTTTCATCCTTACCGTGTTTTGGAAGGTCAGCTAGCAACAGTGACGAACACATGACAGCCAAAAAATTAAAAGACAACACACGTACCTGTTTGAAAGTACTCTTTTCATCATTTCCACACTCACCTTCTCCTAATTTTCTCCATCTCCTTATCACTTTGCATGAACTTTGTCTCCCAAAAGATAAGATATGACCAAATTATTCAGCTGAGTCCCTATCCTGACACTCTGCAAGGAAAGTGGTATATGGATGTTATCTATATAAAGTGAACTTTACCTTGCCTTTCACCACTCAATTTCAAAAATAATAGATTTATAACATTTCTCTTAATGTTGCCCTTTTCAGCTTAAGGGTTTTTTATCTTTGAACTTATTACAATTTCCTAATTATAGTTTCAGAATAATTTAGATCGTTAGGAAAAATAAATTGTGTTACTTTAAGTGCATCCTTATCAATGAGAAACACAGCTCAGTGTTGAACTGTCATATCCAGCTTTACAGCAGTAGTGTACATCAAAAGTTAGCCTGCTCTGATGTTATAAAAAGTTTTCAAGGGAGAAAGAAGTCGCAGTTTCTTGGGATATTTATAGTATTTAAGAATGCTTTTAAGTAACTTGTAATGGCAGATGCCATAGGGTACTAAGTCATAAGAGGTTTTCTTATTCATAACAAGAAATGCATATTATGGTACATTTCAAGATAGGCCCACAGTAAACTTTGTAGAAAAAATAAAGACCATATCTGTATTACAGTATGAATTCCATTTGGATCTTGTTAATGCCATGTTGTGTTTTGAGTTTTGTTTTGAATACCTCTCTTAAAGTGGGGCTTTTAACCATGAATTTGATAGTATGGACTTCACAATGGGCTTCATTGGATTACATTTAAAACTCCAACACAAGGATCAATGGCACAGGCTGAATGGTGTTACCTTGGGGTAGAAAATGGACTCGTTACAACAGAACTAACCTTTGAATGGCCTGGGCAAGAGGCCCACATAGTGAGAGTCCTGCCCTTCCAAGTGCTGGCTCCTTTGTCCCACCTCCTCCTACCTGTACTATACAGGTTCTCCCAGGAGTGCATTCCCTTCACCCGGGGTATGTAGTTGTGGGTTGCTGTCCCTGCAAACCTTGAGATGACTCCAGCACACTGTGGCTTGGATTAGAGGAGCAAGAGGGACTTGGAGGACCACTGGGAACTCAGAAGGGCTGGGATACCAGTTCTGGAATCTAAACAAGCTCCAGTCACTGCTTCAGAAAGATTCTAGACAGGAAGCTAACAATTGTCAATGTGCTGGAAAAACAGAATTAGTAATTACTGACCTGTAAGTGACAGGATCAATTCACAACACCAAAAGTCTTCCTAGAACAGGACCAGGCCACATTCTAACAGAAATTGCCAAATTTGATCAGATTTGATGTTAAATTCAGGCTTTTCCAGATCAGAAGGCCCCACTCCCTTGGAAGTGACATAGGTTTCTCACACCACATGTGTGAGGCTCTTAGCACTACTACAAGAGTTCATCTTTTTTCAAACTGCACATTTCTGTCCTGTATGCACCAGTTCCACTTGCTGTCTCTGGCCTTACCTTTGGTTCCAGCCCTGATCCCTTCGAGTTGCTGCTCTTCATCATCCAGCCATAAACATCCCTTTTAACACCTACGCTCAGCTGCCAGCTTGCTTTTCTTCTAGGATGGCTGTGGTTATTGATAATTCAAAGTTACACTGTAATTGGCAAGTAATGAGTGATTTCACAGCTGTTGAAAAACTTCCAAGAAAGTGAATTTGGAACTTCAGGGGCATGTAGATCAAACTATTCACAGTCATGGCTAAATAGGTTAAAAAATAGGTTAGTAATATTTAATTTCTACTCTTTCCTCAGCCACGTAACATCATGTGTGAGGATTTTCCATGTTTAAGTTACACAGCTCCCTTAATCAGCGCTTTTCCCCTACTTAATAAAAAACAAAGAATCTAGACTGGGAGCTTTTCACATGTTCTCACTTAAAGCCTCTAGTCCAAACTCCATCTTAAGCACTGTTAGCGTGATCCTCAATGGGAAGATACAGCTCTGCTGATTTCAGGGGGGGCGTTTTTAGTTGTTTGGTTTTGTTTGTTTGTTTGTTTTCATTTTAATAGGTTTATGTGGAACTAAGCAGATAAGACTCTGGGTGGTGTGCCTCAACACGCTACTTGAGTCATTCTGGCTTTGTTGAAGGACTGAGTTGACACCCGTCTTGGTTTACAGCTCTTACAGTCCTGCCTACTGCAGTCGTTCCACAGCCTCTTAACTCAACAACCTGTCAACACAGCTTTTCTCTAAAGAATGCTGTTGACCAGACAAATACGTTCAGAGGGGATGAGACTACTATTGCATGTGTAGCTTTTTGAAAAAGTCAGTCATCTGCTTGAGGTGATGAGAATTTGCAGAATTCTGTTATAAATACACAGATGTTTATAGTACAGATAAATGGCTTGCTTGTAGACAAAGCCAGCACTCAGGAGACTTCAGCATATAGAGAGAAATAGAAACAAGAGACATCTAGTTCTGTTCTAGTGAATTATGTACCAGACACAGAGACTGAGCATTCTGAGAATTATTTTTGAACAGTTGAGTGTTTGAGTCTTACACCATTTCTAAATGTTTTAGGTGAAGCAGGAGCTGGAAGAAGAAAAGGCAGATTCTGGTGGCAAAAGAAATCTTTATATTGCTGCTAGGCTACAGTTTCAGTTATTGCCTTTAATTGTTCTTGAATTGTATCATATTGGGCTTGGCTGATTCAGGGCAATGAGTGTTTTGTTTCAGCAAAGTGTAAATGTTACTGAAAGAGTGACTCCTAGCAAATAACAATTCAGTACAGAAAGGTCAATTTCATTTAGCGAAAACTGTTTTAAAGATGTGTCATCATGGAGAGAATGGATTTGGGTTGGTACAAACTGGTTATTAAATGGCTTTCTGATGTTAGGCATGGTATAGGTCTGAATGTGATTAAGTTAGCAGGAATTCTGCCACTCTTTGGAGACAATGACGTTGAGTCCTGAGCTGAAAAGTAGGAACATCTCAGCAAGAGAGTAGCTATTCTGAATAACTGAAGTAAAATATTAGAAAATTTCAGGGTAAATCAAAAGATCAGACCCCGGCATGAATAATTAAAAAGAACTACAGTTGCTGAGATCTAATTATTATGCAAAGACTGAGAAGCTTAAAAAATTCCTCGTATTGCAGTTTACCATTATCAGTCTTTTGAGCACCTTGTTTCTAGGTGATGGCGTGATTAACATCTGACTATGAAGGCAGCTCAACTTCCTTCTAATACTACTTTAGCTGGTAGCAATACTATCAGCCCTAGCAGAATCTCTAAACCTAGTTTTCAGCCTATTAGTACAGGAATAATTTGTTTCTCAACTGTTACTTTGAACCATATTGACTTTTCAGCCTACACGTTTTTACTTGTTTGTGATCTTATCTTACTCAAATTTCAGAACCACACAATTCACTGCTATGATAAAGAATGCAAAATTATTCAGTTTGGCTTCAGACAAACAAATGCAACTCGACACAAACAAAGGGAGTTGCATCCAAACGTTATTTGCCTGTGTTCTTAATATTTCAATACTTTGTGAAAAAAGCAAGTTGGGTAACAAGCTGTTTTGACTTCACTTCAGTACACTTTCAGGTTTCTCTAGTCTCCAAAGCCAAGAATCTAGTCTAAAGATGCCACAAAGCTTCAGCATGCTTAAGACAAAGCAGTGCTGTGCTTTTTTTCAGTCTTTGTTGCCATACTTTGGAATAAAATAAAAGTTTTGCTGTAGGTAAAAAGAAAAGCAGTCTAAGATATTACCTAAATCTTCTGCACTTTTTCCATATATGATTTATGCTTAGAGGAAAGAACCTTGGGCTGGAGCTGGTTAGATTTTCTTTTTCTGCTGAAACAGGTTCTGAGCTTGAAGCATTTCATTGGAAGCACTCTCTTTTTATGAACTTTCAGCAATCAGAGCTGAAGCCAGTGTCCCCAAAATGGGGCACCACACCAGCCAGGCCTCCAGTCTCCAACCTGCTGGTAAATGGTCTGTGCATAGAGCATCAAAATCATCCATCTTGATACTGGCTGACACAACTTCCTGAAAGAACAATTGTGACTTTTCCCAGAAAAGCTCAAGCCTTGCAAGTGTCGATGGGACTGTTGCTCTAGCTGTCTTATAGGAAACAGGGCCAGCTTTGTAAAGAGTGGCCACTTGACTGCTCTGGGTTATTAACCTGGCAGCTTGAAAGCCAACCTCCTGCAGTCCCAGAAACCTCCCAAAAGTCTGCAAGCCTGAACTGTGGCTCTGCAGTGAAGGACTGCACTTTCTAGCTAAGTAAGATTTTTTTTTGATTGTCTTCATTTTGTAGCAACCTGTTTGTCCCCGTCAGTACCATGGAGGACAGGACCTGACTTTTTGAACAACTTTTGTTTGTCCCCAGCAGGACTTGATGCTCCTTGCCCATGTTACGCAAGGCTGGCCTACCCTATGTGTGGCAGAATTGCCTGGCAAGATCTACCACCACCTTTCTTTACAGACAGGGCCACTCTTTCAGTCTTGACTGAATGGAAAGTGGTTGCCAATTTGTGTTTATTTTAATTATCTCTGCACAGATCTGGAGAGTGCCTGCCTATAAGTACTTGCTTATAGGGTACTTGGGAAACCACTTTTTCTCCTGTTTTCAAGTCATATCTTGCCATGGAAACAGATAGGTAATAAAGGATCTGAATTTAATTTTTCTTCATCAACATCTCAGTCATTCATTCAACCAGGTGAAAAAGCCTCATTACAAAATAAAGGGTGCAATCCAAAAGGATGGTTTCAGTGAAAGCAGGATCCCAAAGCTAAAGGGCTCACAGATTAATAGAGATAAGCAATCTTTTCCGAATCAAAATAAGTAGTGTAGTGGTGCCTAACAAATACGATACACAAATTTTCAAGTCTTATTATAAAACTTTTCTAGTCAGTTCTGAGTGTGTTTCAGACTGGCCTATGAATCAAAAAAAATGTGTATTAAAACAGCGACCAGAATGTGTGACTGAATTCCATTTCAGTCTTTGCAACTGATTTCCAGGCATCATAGAATGATTTTCAAGATGTTATTCACAGCAATGGAATATGTATTCTAAAGTGAGCTTAATCTTGACCACATTTTGCACAAAAACATTTGGAAATGCATGCTAAAGCAATTTTTTATTACACCTTAATCTTTTATTAAAATATTAAAAAAAGCTATTGGAAATTAAAGGCTGTGATCCTGCAAATATCACCATTACCTTTAATACCAGCATGCCATTAGGGCTGCTAAATACCAAGAACTTATAAATGCAAATTTTCTTAAAAGTCTTTGCTGAACCAGTACAAAACTATGTCAGCATTAACAATGGAATCGTTTCAATTTTTCAGGATGCTATTGAAATTGTCATCAATTTCTGAATATACAGATCAATCAAAGCAGCGAGCCAAAAAAACGAGGGTTTTGGGCAAGACCAGACCCCTCTTTGAAATGCCTAGAACCCCTGAAATGGATGTGGAAGATTTGCTGTGAACAGCATTCTGTGCTCTTGATCAGAACAAGAGACAAAGAATATTCCCCAAAAAATCACCATGTGTTTCACAGCCCCTAGCGAAGAGCAAAGAAAGACTTTAGAAATCTGAGTTTGCCCAGGCAGAGCACATAGTTTCTATCAGCTTTAGGAAATCTTGTAATAAGTCTCATTGTATTATTATAAAGATTATTTAAGAAACTTGATCTGTACTAGTAGTTTGCAGTACTGTCGTTAGTGGGGTGGAATTACTAATTTCTTGGTGCTGTTAATATATGTTTGTTAATTGGAAAGTGGAGACCAGATATAAAGAATTTTCTCGTCTTCTGCTTTGCTTAGCCCTTCTTCCTCTTTTGGGCAAAAGAGTAGTGGTAGCATTTCATTTTTTTGTCCTCATTACTCCATGAAATTACTATTTTGTGCCTGATCATCTTTCAGTCCAGTTTGTACCTTACTCATGACACGAGGGTCTAGGAGCATTCTGCTGGAAGGCAGACAAAAAAAAGCTATCAAAGGACTATGTAAGTGAAAATGTTTGAAAGTCAAAGGGAGGGCACATGTTTGACTTCACAAAAGAAAATGCTGGTTTCTGTTGCAATGTTGGTTACACAATCACATAAGGTTTTATTTTTTAAAGCAGCTCAAAAAATTACAGTGCATCAGCTCCTCAACTGGTGTAAATCAAGATGGTTTTATTGACTTTGATGGAGCTATGTCGATTTATACCAGATGAGGATTTGGCCTACTGTATGGAGATATTTTTATTTCTCTTCTCACTCTATCAGTTAAGGAAAGGGTAATAATCAGCAAGCTGGAAGCAATTATGTGTGTGTGAGGAGGGGGTAGTTTCATAATAGCTAACTTGATATTATTTCCTGTAAAATGCATCAGGAGAATAAAGCCTGGAGCCTGCTGACCAGTTTGTTTTGTAAAGAAATATTTGTTCAAATCTGTTTATAATAATTTGTCAAATTATGGGTAGACTCAGCTCAAGCACTTGCCTTCCACTGACACCAGAGGCAGCAGTTCTGGGTGCTGATCAGGGCAGCTAATGAGGAAAGACCCAGGCAAAATTTGGCTTTCACTTGCATCCACATAAGTTCTATCAAAATCAGTGGAAATATTCTCTGTTTACAAGTGTGCCTAAAAGGAAAATTTGGCAGAGTTTTCAACTGAGCATTTATAAGCTGTTTTTGGCAACAAATAAGGTTGGGGGAAGGGATGATTATTCATTGCAGATGCTTTGTAAGATTAACAGAGGCTTTCTGGTGACAATAAAGTCTACTAACATAGTCACTTTTGGAAAATGCTTTTGAAAATGTGATTTGAGTGAGTTTTCTGTCGTCCTTTAATTCTTAGATCATTTCATGGTGGTAAAAAATGCTAAGCAAGACCTCAAGTGAAAATATTTAAATTGTTCTCCTTACTCTGGTGAGGCAGCTGAATCCCAGCCTGCAATACCAAGTGGGCTAAAGCAATTCACAGGAAACTAAGTTTTCTGTGAAACCATCTTGGATAAATGCATTTTATAAGGTGCAGTTTAATTATTGTTAAGCAGCCACACATTGACAAGGGAGCTGAAAACAAACGAATCACAACTAAAATAAATTGAAAGATTTTTCAACTTATTTTTAAATTACAATGCAGATGATTCTGAAGTACCAACATTAGCACTATTAACACTAAAGTATTCCAACCAACTTTTGCAATATAGGGATGATTTAAACATATTTTATATAGCTTATATATATCTTATAGCTTATACCCATATAACAACCTTTTTCTGAGCTGATCTACAGTTAAATTAATCCCAAAACCAGCATGTAGGTGAACCCTTAAGCATTAGCAGACCGGAAAATATACAGTTCAGAAATGATTTTAGAAAGATGCATTAAGTCAGTTCTTGCCTCAACTACAGAGAGCCCCATGGAGCTTCTTCCCTGTGCCAGTCTTCTCCAGCCTTTCCTGCTGTATCTCCCTGGGAAAGGTCAGGCAGCCTATTAATGATGCTCTTGACTTTGATTTGTGGTATGTATACATCCACCATTTTCTGGATCCTTTTGAAGCAAGGATCAATGAGCAAATTTCCAAAGAAAGAGTGGATTTGCTTATTTTGGGATTCTTTTTTCTTTTTAATAGCTCATATACAACCTCCTTAAAACCAAAGTAAGATAAGGCATCATTTCAGCTAGGGCAGCATTTCAGCTATGGCATTCTGACATTCAATTTAAATCCACTTTCCTGTAGTGAATATGTAACGTTAGGTATAAAGTGCTAGTTGTCTGGTTTATTCTGTATGTTGTTACACCATGACTTTCACCACTTTTCTTACTCAGCTTTTCAGATACTCATGGAGATTCATGGGGTGTTTTTTCCCAGTAAGTTTCAAATGTATATTCTGTTCTGCACTGAAAAAGACATCTGCAGGGTCATTATCATATTTTCTAGTGAGAACACAGAATAGAAAAATAAATGCAGTAACCAGCAACTACCTCACAAATGATTGAATTTCTACAGTTATGTGTGTATATAGATGTGTATGTGTTACATGTGTAAAGTAATTATTCTATTTTTTATAAATATATGCAATTTTTTTAATAATTTAATATATTGCACAGAACATAACTGCTTACAGACAGTATTCCTAGAATCAATACCACAAAATCAATTCACACTAAGAATAACTTAAAAAGGATGGGAAAACTTTAATTATTTTTCTGCTTAGGTTTCAGATCTTTACAGGAAAAAAAAAAAAGATGAAAAGATCTTTTTCAAATCTGGTATATGCTGTAAAGATGATATTATGGCTAATTTTGATGTGGACAGAGGTTATGACTGAAGTCAGGAATACATAGAAGATTAAATTCTAAACCATTACCCTGTTTTCATAGAACTATATTAAGAAAACAAGGCAGAATGACATACCTAAACCAAAGCGTTTCTAAGTAAGGCATCTGTCAGATTTTTCCATGAGGTGTAGGCAGTTTAAGATGTGCTGTGACCATATTAGAGATTGTTGTATTTTAGTATTGCTCAGCTTTCAGGGTAAGAGTGGTCCAAAGCCTGAAGATGAATTTCAGAGATAAGCTGAATAGTAGCCAGGGAAAAGGTTAATGTCACAGTAACTACCAGTTTATATATGTCAGCTAATCTTTAACTTGAGATAACACTAGAAGAGATCATCATTAAATCAAGTGAAGTTTGAATGTATGAATGAATTTGAGTTTGGTGTTCAACTACACAGAGGATGAGGTATTACACCAAGATATTACTGGAATTAGTGCTCAGTACAGCAGAACTTCAGGGTGTAAGCACAAGTTCTCATGGGCAATATCTGTGGGATGCAGTGCATCCCTGTTTGGTCTTGACCGGGGACCAAGATAATCCTGTCACCAGACAGACTCGAAGTCTGTTGAGAGATCTCTGAAAGGCACCTCTTGGGGTCCTGCAGGAACCACTGCTAAGCAGGTGCTGCTTTGTTCACTTGCTGTTACCCAGACACAGGAGAGAAGTGACCCAAGTACCAGCTGGACCCTGTAGCCAGGCAGGACTAGGGTAAAAACTGACAAAGTACCAGAAGTTCCCTTCCAAGTGCTCTAACCTGATCTGAGAAGAAATATTAATCACATCTATACTGTCTAACATAAATAGAGATCAGCTATTCTGAGGTACATATTTAAGGTTCTGGAGGCCTTTTAAGGTTTTCTTTGGGTTGTTTTTTCATTGGTTGGTTGATTTTTTTAAATTTTTTTTACTACACATTCAGTTAACTTGTTTACCAGTTGGAAATAAATTTTTGAAAGCAAGAGGCATCTACCACTTTTCAGTCATCATATCCCCATAGATGTTATGAAGAGTGGAACAAATAGGGCTAGAAGAGCTCTCTGAAGCTCATCTATTCAAACACAAGTTGAAACAGCAAAGAACAAATTGGTGGCATATTTTCATTCACATTATCTATTTCTAGTGTGCAGCCTGGATCTGACTCCACTACAAGGTTTTACAAAAAGAATTAGTGTGGGACTTAGAGCTCCCTGGGGAAGAAATGCAAACAGGAATGGAAGTAACAGAATAACTTCTAAAATGCTGTTGCTCGGCTTAGCCTCCAATTGATTATCAGTTTAGGAGAACTGTTAATTAAAAAACCCTTAATTTGATTACTCTGGTTAGTCCTGAAATTTAAGAAGCTAGTGTCAAGGCCCACAGAGCCTAAGATCAACTACAGTCCAATTACCAGTCTGGAATTTTTTAATTACTACAGATAAGAGTACTGGGGTAAAACTCATGATTCAGAATTCAGAAACCACATCCTCCCTGTTTTCTGGCCATCCCACTCAGCCTCGGAGAGGGAGTGTTGAGAGTGTAGTAAGTGGAGGCAGATAACCACATCCCCAATCTGCTGTCATCCTCAGACAGCAGAATTTCCGATGTGCCTTCTGCTTAACGAAGAGAAGTGATGAAAACAAAGAGGATGTAAGTAACCCCTCTCGTTAACAGGTGCCTCCACAGTAATTACTCGTAGTTGGTCTTTGCCAACAGGCAGAGTGTCCATTAGCTTTATAGCAAATTTCTGCCATGTATCTGCTTAGAAAACTCAAGATGAAACAGCTAAAGGCATGAAAACATGTACAATTAAAGACATCTTAAACCCCATATAGATCCCCTCAGGAGCAAAGGGTCTGCAGACCTCTAATGGACCCCTCCTTGAGATATCGTCATCACAAAAAGTTACAGTCCCTTTTGCCAGTTGGCAGAGCAGGATTTGAGCATTTGTGAGGGACATCCTCACTTACAGATTGATCTCTTTGCACAAGCCCACCATTATTATTGGCTTAAGACACAACACTGGGCTGTGAACAGGAAGGGGGGAAGGTGTGGTGTCCATCTTGTTCTGCTCTGCAAGGAAGAGTAGCAAGTTATGTTGATGCATTAAACTGCCTAGCTAGATTTGGCAGAGGTGCCTGTCCAAGTTTTCAGTTCATTTTAAGCAGACCCTACTAAATAGCATCAAACTAAGGCCACTTGATTTGTACTGGAAACCTCCATCTTGGGACCGAATGCCTTTTACAGGCCCTGACAGATGGGATCTGCCAGACTGAACAGCAGCAATCATTAATGCTTTGCCTCCTCTGTAACCCTCTTCCAGTGCCGTCTGTCCCAGCAGCAGGGGAAACAAGAGCAGATGCTGGTAAGGGTAATTTCTCTGCCGCCTCTGGCCCGTGGACTGCACAGGTGGAGGCAGCAAGCCCCTGCTTTGGCCACTGCCCGTGCAGAGGCGATGACCCCTGGCAGCGAGGTGTGGGGGACGGGAGGTGGACAACGTGTAGCCATCGCTGCTGAACCTGACAGGGTTCCACCATGATGTCTCACACTTAGGTGATTTGCCAAACCTTCTGTAGCTGCCTCTTGCTGGTAGCTTCTTCACATGCATAATAATTTGACCACAGTGAAAGTTTTTGCTTAAAGTAAAGCATAAGAGAGTGCTGGTGCAGTGCAGGAGGAGAAGAGAATGGGTTTAAAATCCCTTTCACAGCTTTGATCTGAAAGTTTTTGCGTTCCAGTTAAACCCATTTTTCCCTGCCAGCAGCAATCCCCACAGGAACATAAACATGGGCCTGGTCTCCTCCCTCACCCCCTTTGTGTCTGGGCACACCTGCCAAGTTTTGTGCATCTTTTGTGTCTGGCACCTATGCAAATTAAGCAATCTGTATCTAATATATATGTGGTCATAAATATGGCTTCTGAAAAAAACACTGGCTGTAGGGGTGATTGAAAGTGTTAGGCTAAGCCTAGGCTTTACAGGAAGAGCTCCTTCAAAGACTGGGGTCTGAGTGCAGTGGAGATGGGAAAGAGCCTTCTTGCTGTCCATCTGCAAAGTGGAAAACACAGGTAACAGGTGCACTCAATGATCCTTATAGGTCCCTTCCAAATCAAGATCTTTTGCAACCAATGAGCATAGCAGTGAAAGACCAGAACTCGATAAAGGGCTGTTCCCCATGGAAGGAGGAGTGCTAGCTGCTATCCCATGCTGCGTACTCATTAGGTGTTGCCAGTCCTCTGTTGGCAGAGCCTTCCTCCTGCCAGCTGGCTCCTTGGTCCCTCTTCCTCCTAATCCACCTCTTCCTCCTGATCCACCTCTTCCTTTTCATTGGATGCTCAGTGCCTTAAAATTGCCCTGGGAATGGGGAGCACCCAGAAGAGAAAGGGAAGACTGTCCACCAGCTGTGCATCACCCCAGCTCCCAGGGACAGATACACAGCCCACAGCAGCCTCTTTGCCCGGAGCAGTTTTTCCCTAATTCTTTCAGAACAAGCCTTGCTGCTCCCAATTTCTCCTGATCTTCCTTCTTGCCTTGTCCCTTTCCCACCTCACAGGAAGGCTGGCTGAGAACCAGCATCCGGGTGAACCAGTTTGGGCAGAAAAAGATCCCAGTCTATTGACCTCTGTACTCCAACTTCCCTTACCAAAGAATGAGGTAATGGGACAGCCCATGTACATTTCTGAAAACATTATAGGGAGAGTAAAGCTGGAAATATGACTGGGAGAAGTAGGATGGTTCTGTAAAGCAGGGGAGAGAAAACAGTCTGGGTCATGCAAGAAGTGAAGTGGGAGCCTGTGGGGAGAAGTCCTGGCTGACTTAGCAAACCCAGTAGCTTCAGCAACAGACAGATGCGCTTCTCAGGGCTGCGAGCGATGGAGAGGGCTCAGCTATGGTGCACCACTAAACAAGGCTTATCACTGGGCCCAGGCCATCATTGGGGCTGCAGGCTTTACCTCCTGTCTGGGGCACCGAGAGACTGCTTTCTGCACCAGACAATCACCAGGCTGCTCTGGAGAGGTTGAAAAGTTTGCACCTTGTTTCTGCTGTGCTATGATCACAGATATCTCTGTCAGTTCTTTCAGGCTGTGAACATGGACACCATCCACACATACATGATGCTTGTCTGCTCACCTCTCTGCCAGGGTCCTTCATCACTATTAAGGCCTGCATGGGGAGGAATTAGTTTCTGACCAGCTGTGTGTCTTTTCCACTCCCTCCATGCCCTTTCAGCCACTTGCAGGAAGGACAAAGGAATAATTCCAAGTCTAGATACCATAACACTGTAGTTACAAGACAGCAAAAAGACATAAATCCTAATTACTGAAAGGCCATTAGCTCTGGGTTGAATGGTCTCCTTCTAAGTCTCAGTAAAATACTTCTTCCTAGCTACTAAGTAAAAACTCATCATGGCTGTCTCTGAAAGCTAAACCATATGCACAGCTATGATGAAATGTGGGTGCTGCAACTAACTTCTGTTAATTTACAGGATGACTATCAACCCAAACCAATGAGTGGTAAGAACATCCTTCTGTTACCAGAGAGTTTCAGGGTGGCATCAACTGTTCTGAGTGCAAAGTTTGGGTGAAATAGTTGACCAGGGAAAAAAAAAACCACTGAACAAAATTAAACACAAAATCAAGAGACAAAACCAAGAAGCAAAGAAAAAATGAATGCAGTATTGGTTTTTATATCATATATGTACTGTAAAAGAGGATCCGTTCAAAAGGGATTGAGAAGTTTCACAGAAACCAAGTAAACCCAGACTTCTCAGGCTGTGCTCAGTCATGCTGTTCCTGCTAGCAAAGCCCTCTCAGAAACCGAACAAAAAAGTCATTTTGATGTTCCTCTTACCTGCAGGAAAATCCAAGAAGGATGGCAGGGAAAACAATCGTAGCCTTAAGAGATACTTTCAGCCTTCAAGACATTAGCTGGTAGTGGAGACCCTGTAGAGAAGCACAACATAACAGAGCTGGCAGGGGCCAGGGACAGGCCAAGAGGCAGGATCACACAAGTGGTAAGGAAAATTTGAAAAGGTTAAGAGTCAGGACCATGCAGCAGCAGCACAAAGAGGCCCAAAAGCTGGATCTGGGAGAAGATGCTGTACTTGGAGCCTGCATGAACAAAAAACCTACAGCTGAAAGGTAGCTCCCCAGTTACATCCCACAGCTGTGTGTGCACAAGTAATGTGGCAGAGGTAGCACTAAAAGCTGGTATTACGCCACCACAGCTAAATGTCAGCAGTAGCCTAAAGAGGGAACTTCATTCTGAGAAATGCATAGCTGTGAAATCCATAGACAAAAGTGATGTCTGCTTCTGTTAGTACCAAAACAGCAGTTTGACCTAAATAGTAATTTCTGTTTGGCACTGAAAGACAAACAGGAATAAGGTCCAAAATATGAGTCATTAAAAAACAAAAAAAGCCCAACAACATGTACTGTACTTCACAATCAACCTCTCCCCAAAAGGGGGCCAAAAGCTGTACGTATTTTGGAGTCTTCCGCCACAGCAAATCTTACGGCACCTTCAGAATTTTTGTCTGACACCTTGATGACACTAGAGAGTCAGCCAACGACGCAGAGATTTTAACCAGACAGTGGAGAGCCTTACTAATTCCAGTAAGTGCATTAAAAACACAGACTCACAGTATTGCAACACCACATGTTGTACTCACATGTGCAGTAGTTTTGATTATAAAATCCTTGAATGCTTATTGTGACCCTCCTCACTGCCTTGCTCTGGTTTGGATCTTATTGCCAATGACCTTCTGTGTTATTGCCCTGGCAAGAATGAAGTGTTGACAATGACCTACCAGGCACTGGTCCACTGTTTGTAACATGCATAAGTGAGAAAGGATCAGTGAGAATGTCTAAGATGTTCCTGTGTAGACTTCTGAGAGGGACACCCCTAGTACACATACATAGCATATTAGCTCAAGATTACTTCAACTTACTGGTTCAAGTAATTGTTTTTCCTTATTGCCATAGCTCCTAACTGAAATGTACTTATTATTCAAAATGCTTCCCAAGCTACCAAGCAAATGTACCTGTTTACTTACATCCTCAGCTTACATAGGACTGAAAGAAAACATGTAGGCATCTGTTATCTCTAGTAAAGAATACTGCTCCTCAGCATCCAACCCTAGTTTGTTGGCAAGCGCTTCCACAACATCATGCTTAGTGTCATTTTAAGACACCAAGCCTTGTGTTTTGTTAGCTTCTGTTTAGCTTACTACTAAAATTGCTAATTTTTCCGTTATTAGTTTCTTTGTTCAAGCAGTTGGAAGCAGGCAGCTCCACCTAAATCCTTCACTGCACCAGTGCCTCTACAATGTTTATCTGTGTGTCAGCTTGGCGCTTTTATTCTAGTGTCTTAAATTGTTTTGCCAGGAAGCTACAAGTGATGTTCCTTTCCCCTCCTCTCTCCCCAGTAAATTGTGTACTATCCTCAATGTAATTTTTTAAATAGAGACTATTTAACAGCTATGTATGTATTTTCATGCTCCCAATTTTAAGTCCTTGAAAACAGATGAGAAATAGTGTACTCACCAATCCTACAGCAGATCATGTGCGTGCGATTACCTCATTTACACAATCACAATAACCACACAAAATTCAATGCCCCATCTGGAAGATAGGAAATAATATTTCCTTTCTTCTACCTTTGTCCATGTACATAGTGGACTCTTGAGGATAAGGAGAGTCTCATTCCATGGGTGAATATATATATACACATATACACAATACGTATGTTCCCACAATACTGCAGATAATCAGGACCTGAGCTCTGTTAGGGCTGCTAGCAACTCTGCTAAATTATTCTGCTTCAGACTTTGGTATGAAATCTTTTGCTGACTTTCCCTATCCTTGCTATTTCCAGCCCAGGTTGACAGTTTCGGCTGGCTGCCTTCCATGCTTGGGCAAACCTGGGGAAGTACAGCTAAGTGGAGTCATAGAGCCTCCCCTTTCTCTGACTTGCCCTGTAGGCATTTGGTGGAGTGATGGAAAGTAAGACCCCCACAGCCATTTTCACAGAGAGGGGCAGATCAGGAAGAACCCAGGACGCTCCTGTACTCTGTGATGAAGAATGGAAACTGCTTTCCTCTTCCTTCTGTCCCACCAGGTGGAAGGAGTCTCCTGAGAAGCACGAATGCAAAAATCCTCAAGATAAAGGTAAAGCAGTACCATAACTGCAAGAGGGGCTAGGACATCACACAGGTCATGCAGCAGAAAAAAAAAGGGGGGAATGCAAATGCTTAGTAGAAAAGACAACTAATAGTGAACTTCTGGGTTTGGGGGTTTAAGATCTCCTTGTTGGGATTGTGGAGAATGACTCTGGCGTGCATTTGCATAGGGGACTCCTATGTTACAAGCTGCAAGGGACTCTGGAGGTGATCAGCTCTAAGCTTTCAAGCATACTGCTACCTTGTTCCTGTCAGAAAAGACTCACCCCTAGGGCCACACAAACATGGAACTTTTTTAAATGATGCAAGCTACACTGAGTGTCAGGAACTTAAAAATATACATATTTGAGCATGATGTTCCATCTCTTTTCCTTCCTGAAAATGCTCTGCCACATTAATCTGCTCTCAAATAATGAATGAGTGGAAGTATAGACATTTCCAGAAAAAGCATTTAACATGCATTTGTTGGCCAAGCAGCATTGCCTTCTTCTCTCACTTATTTCTACAAATACAACCCCCTGTTCTGCAGAGGGCTTGTGACAGCCCAAGGGCTTATGAGAGGCCATTTGTTAAAATACTGGCAAAGAGTAGTGACACTGTGCATGCCAACTCCTGCTTTACAGAAGCAGGGGAGCCAGAGCCTGGGTCTGTTGTGAGGTCTCAGATGAGATGGAACAGGTTCTGCTTGTTTCACTGGAGTCCCTACCAGTAATTCCTGGAGAGTACAAAGCAGCCCCTTAAAAATGTTTCCATCGTTATTCCAGTCTGCCTTGAACCCTAAAAGTTGCTCAACTGAAGTTACTGATCATGTTCACTATTACTGTCTTCCAGTAAGAGAGAAAACATGCAGGCTGCAGCCACACTCAGGTAGAGTTCCTGCATGTCTTTTGCTGCACCAAGGGCCAGTTCTGGCACTGGCTGCAGGAGAAAGAATATGGCTGAAAAGAGATAAGAAACAGGAGAAACCTAGGAAAGAGAGGAGTCCATAGATGGGGAGGAATGAAGGAGCTGGATTTGGTTTTTTTCAAGATTGTCCCACTGTCAAGTTTTCCCAAGCATATATCACTAGCCCCTTCCAGTATTGCTTACTGTAAAAAAAGACACATGGAAAATGACTCACCTTTTAGAAGCAGCCTGCCCTTACAGGCGTTTGGTGTTTTTTTTTAAAACAAAATATCAAACAAAAATATTTGCAGTGTTTCCTGTCTGCAAAATCAATCTATCCTTCTTACACCTTTAACATTTTTTGCGCTATTACAGTAGATCCAGAAGATCATATTTTTTTCTTTTACTACTACAAAAGTAGTTCTCTATGAGTATAAATTTCAGCTAGCTCATTCTGCAGAAGCCAGAGTACTACATAGAATGTTATGCTGCTGGGAAATAGCAGAGCTGCTTTCTGTGTGTGACAGAAACTCCTGGTGATTACAAGAACTGCAGATGTGCATCTCCCTCAATTTGTTCTAACTCAGGCCTACAAATGTGAAATTTTGTGATTTATGAGTCGTTCATGACCACGTTTTGCTGTTGTAGCTGGGGTTAGGACCTCCGTAAGGTCATACGCAGAGCTGTCTTTATGGGAGGATGTAGCACACCAGCTGTGTGGGACAGCAAGCAGTTTGGGCTGCCAGCTTCCAACAGCCACCGTGCCATCTGTGGTAGCTGTCACAGAGCTGCCCTGCACACAAACCCAAAAAGCTGGGTACCAGTGGGGTTTATTTCTCCCCTCTTCCCTGCTATCTAACACCAAGGGCAGTCTAAAAAATGAGAGGACTAGGAAAATAATTCTTTATGCATTTTTAACACTGTAGTGTGGTTAATCTGTGCTTCCTTTTCAACGTTGTTAAGTGAAGAAAAGAGCCAGAAAGTATCTCAGAGAGGTACTGGTATTTTCTTTGCTTTTCAGGTCTTTTAAATTAGGTCAGTTTACAAAGAAGAGCTCGTCTGTTTAGCACTTTTTATATGAGAATCTCAAAGCAATTGATATTCAATTAATTCACAACCTTGCTTTGATTTTGGATTTGTTATTCCTATTTTCACTATAGACACCAAGGCAAAGAAAAGTTCGATCATCTGCCAAATACCACACAATTCAGCAGTAGCAGAACCAAGAACAAGGACTCAGCATGCTGGATATGCCCTTGGCAGCTTCCTGGAGCTGAACAAGCAAAACCTGAGTTGAGGCAATACACACACTCCCAGGAGGGTTGCCACTGACGTCTGAGGCCTTCTGAGAGTGCACAGGGAGGACCGATTTGCCCACTTTCGCACAAGGTTTTGCAAACATCATCACAACTTACCTTTGCTACCCTTGTGTGTGGGAATCTATAACAGGACTAAAAGGGGCCAGCTGGAAAAGAGGCAATTAATACCTTCTTTCACACACTAGTTGTTTCTAGCTCTTCAGTAGACGAGTTAAGCGGCTTGTAACATCCTTAACAATGGCCCTACAAGCTCTGGCCCTATGAAACCAAGTTAGGAAGAGGCTTCTAAAAGGACAGAGGAGCTGTATGTCTGAGTATCAGTTTAAAAAATCCAAACTGAATTACCACCACCTCTTCTCTATGAACATGTTGAGGTGAGGATTTTAATCAAGTACCCATTAAGGGCAGGAGAGGAAAACACACATTTCAGCAACTTGAACTCGCCTCTTGAATTTCTCCTGATGTCTAAAAAGGACAGGGGAAGTTTCCCTGTTGCACCCTGTTGCATATGAGCTCCAGATGCGTGCATGCTATTTCCAGAGTCAGAGGATACAGATGTCATTAAATATGCTGGGGATCTGCTCCAGTCTATTGAAATTTTTTTTTATCTGAGATCAACACCCTAAAAAAGTATTTGAAGGCTCAGCAAGAAGAGGGGAAACAACTGCAATGAAAGTTGTAGTTCCCATATTACCAAAACAAGGTGCAGGGCACAGATCAAACTCAGTATCATGAGCCCTACGTCCTAACAATTGATTTGTAAGATCTTGCAGAACCTCTGGAAAAAGTAAAAAACATTCCGACATGATGTTTTCTTCTCACATGGTAGTAGGGTTATGAAGTAGCTTTTATGGCAGTCTTCCTTTTATAGCAGCCTATTTATACACTCCAATTCAGTCACAGCTTCCACTGTACCAATTACTAGAGTGCTCATTTCCTCATTCTGAATTACACACACATTTCTTTTCTCAATCTTTATTCTTTCCTTGTTAGATCTATTAGCCTTGCATTACCTCCACCCTGTTGTTTAGCCTTTCCTAGGTTTCCTTTCTAGGGGCACTTGTCTCATTGACAACTAAGTAATCAACAGTTCAGTTACTGTACTGTAGTAAAATAAACATTTTAAGAAAAACTTTCCATCTTTGTTCATTTTTAAATGCATGAAGAATAGATTCAACACAGTATTTGGGCAATGGTTCAGTAGCACTGAAGTTAAAACATCCTCTTCCGCTCCAAACAGACCACGAAAATTAAGAGTTCTTAACAATCACTATCCTTTCTATAGTGCCATTTACTTACTATGTCAATGAGTGCCTAAAGGTCACTGATCTTTTCTGGTTACAGTATATATTATGAAAGTCACTAACCTGTAAATAATTTGAAGATTTAAATCCAATTTAATGTTTTCCCATTTACACTAGACAGAAGCTGTGCAGCAAACTTTTTAGCAATGCCTTTAAATTCACAACACACTTAGTCCAAAACTCCTGAAGTTAATATTTTTGCACTTGGGTTGTTAATGTTTGCTAAAACCCAAAACATTCTTCAGCTGACTAAAAGCTTCACATCCTTAGAACATAAAATCTAAATATAAATGTGGTGGGCGTATGTGGGTCTTTTCTCTCTGAGGAGGCTCTGTTACGAATTTCCAATGTTTTACGCCATCACCAAGCCTCTGCTAAGCCGTGACACCTGTTCAGAATTTTCAGCTTCTTAACCCCTTATTACACTTCCTACCATGCCCAGCAGAAGTGCAGGAGGTGCAAAAGAGTTCCATTGTCCCAGACTTGCTGTATTAATTCTCAATGGCTCCTCAATGTCTTTCAGTATTTTATATTAATACCCACCTTAAGGACAAGTAACTAGATGGATGAACTTGCTTCTCTCATAACAGATGCCAGTAGATATTCTGGTTATCAAGCAGACACTCCATAGGAGGAACACTAAAGATTCTACTGCTGATAATAAACATTATTACTGATAATAATAAATGGTCTATACCAAAACAAAACAGCACTACAGCTTTTAAGTAGCATTATGCTAAATGCATTCTTATCACTCATATTAATAATGATTCGCTATTCTTAGGTTTGATATATTTAGCAAACACTGTCAGTGCACAATACTAGGGATGAAAAATTCTTTTGGCATCAGTATGTAGCCACTCTTTCTAGCATTTCTGCAAAAATTGAACCATGAGGATATTCCTATTTAAAAGTCAAAATACTCTGTTAAGACAAAATGCTTCCATAAGAAAACCTGTTTCCAAAGACTCTTTTTCATTACAAACCACATATATGACTCAGATTAATCACAATATAAATTTTGACCTGATTTATTCACACAAATCAATTCAAATTCATTTTAGACCCAAAATATATGATATTATAAGGATACTAGTAAACCAGGTACTAGAGAATCTTGTATAAATGTATTTGTTCCAGCGCTTCTCTGTCAACATCCTTTTCTATATATGCATCATAGTTGAGCTGCATCTCTTCGACCCATTGGCTGAGCTGTATATCTGTCTGAAACAATGAAAACAGATCCTTAAATTAACACCATGTTGAGAAACAGCAGGAGTTTCAAGGTCAGTACAACATTAAGAAGGCAAGACATAATACAAAAGATTAGTCATTCCAAATTATGCAGCAATGATATGCATTTCTGGAAATGCAATTTTCATTTAAATAGGAGAGAATAAAGATAACTTTAAAAACCGACCTCAGTCAATATCCTAGATATTTTGCTAGCGTATTACGACCACCTCTCTATATGCATTTGTATAAGCCTCAAACATCCTGATCAGAAGACAACATTCAGACAGAAAGCTCAGGGAGCAGCTAACAGTACCATGGAAGAATCACAGGTATTTTCCTGGTTTACACCCAGAAAGTAATTGTATTAAGGCTACAAAGAACTTCTCAGCTGCTGTGTGGCCACGGTTTGCTCCATGAAAAGGTCAAATGACACCACTGCTGCTCCTGGGGCTGAGGACCTATTTCACCCATCAGCATACAGGCAACAAGCGATTCAATTCCCCTAAAGCTGGCTACTGTGGCAAGCAAGTCACTTTATAAATAACCTTGTCATGCATGATCTGTGTTTTGTGTCCTAACTAAAACCGGGCCATGTAATTTGTCTAGGCATCACACACATACTCTACCAGTGACCGATGGTAGAGTGGACAGAGAGCAGAGGCTGGTCCATCAGAAGCAGTTACTACTCAGGGAACAGCAGTAGCACAGGACATTCAACATCTTTGGAAGACAGACTGTTGTGTTTGTTTCTAACTGCCATTTAAAGCTATGTCACTGATGATAACCACTTTGCTAGTTGGCACATCACATTTCTCCCTAATCTGTACTTCCAACAGCTCATACTGCCATATTATGAGTAATTCTCTATGCTGACAGCAGGTCAGAAAACAGAGTATCCTCAGAGTTGGTCTTTCTTTAATATGTCCCTTTCTCCCACTGGCTTAACTAATCAGTTTCAAGGCAATGTGCAAATGTAGAACTAATGAGGGACAAAGTTTTGCCTCTAGAAGTCTATAAATGCATCTATCCTTATGAAGTTCTACCCCTATACCTGGAAAAATCTGCTGGCAGTGTGTCCAGTGGCCTGGAAGGCTAGTGGCATCCTGGCCTGTATGAAAATTAGTGTGGCCAGCAGGACTAGGGCAGGGATTGTCCCTCTGTACTTGGCACTGGTGAGGTAGCAGCTTGAGTCCTGTAACCAGTTCTGGGCTTCTCCCTTCATGAAAGACATTGAGGTGCTGGAGCTTGTTCCAGAGAAGGGCAATGGAGCTGGTGAAGAGTCTGGAGCACAAGTCCTGTGAGGTTTTTAGCTTGGAGAAGAGGAGGCTCAGAGGAGACCTTATCGCTCTCAACTACCTGAAAGGAGGTTGCAGCCAGGTGGAGGTCAGTCTGTTCTCCCAGGCAACCAGTGACAGGAAAGAGGAAATGGCCTCAGCTTGTGCCAGGGGAGGTTCAGGCTGAACATCAGGAAGAATTTCTTCTCTGAAAGGGTGAATAAGTATTGGAAGGGGCTGCCCAGGAAAGTGGTAGAATCACCACCCCTGTAAGTGTTCAAGTGTTTAACCTCACAGCTAAGGTATTTTTAATAAAACACAAGATAATACAGTGATTCACGCACTGTATTGATATAGGCTGGGATTTTCACTTTACAGGTGGGGGACAAGTGAAGTACAGGAAAATGTGTTGGTGGTCAACCTGGAAATACAATTCAGAGTCCTATACTCTTTAATCTCTGAACAAAACTAAATAACCTTCCTTACAGCAATACTGGCAAGCAGCTAACCTCACTTTGATAGAAAATTACAAAGTGTGTTGGCTAAAACTGGCTGAGGGAACTTACCTGGAGCTTTGAAAGTGATTCTTGAAGACTTGGAACCGTCACTAAGAAGGACCCTCTTTTCCTTACATTACAAGCAATAAATTCCCAAGCCCTGAAACATATTTAAAAGTAGGTCATCAATTATTAGGGGGAAAAGACCCCACATTTGATATACAATGAATCTAACACTTGCAATACATGCTTATCAGTCACTATTAATATCTAAGCAAATATCTTTGCATGAACAAAATCAAGCTTCCTATTAAAAACACAGTGAATATATGATCTTACAATGTCTGATTTTGTAGCTTTTTAACTCTGATACATACATGCATGCCATTTGGTATTGTCAGCACCTTTACTTTGAACTAGGATTAAACACCAACTTTTGGTCCCTTCAAACTTCTGGGTTTGAAGAAAATCCAGTCTGTAAGCATAGTGTTTTATTAAGCTTCACAACAAGCTGCTCTTTACAAATATACCTTGCAGTTGTGACAAAGTACTTCTCTTAAGACATTAGTAATCAGAATATTTAAATATAGCCCCCAGCATTCCTTTTTTCTGATTTTGCAAGGTTGATCATTTCTCACAGCACAATTCAGACTAAAAAGAATTTAATTTCAAGCACTCTTCAAATGTCATTTGTCTTTATCCTACTAATGCAGTGTTAAACCACTATCCCTGAGTTATCACAGAATCAAATGAATTCTCAGTCATGTGCCTGGAAATGTATCTCCTGGCATTTTGAAACACCCACTACCCTTCACCCACCCACTCTGTGCATCTCTGGTTGACATTACTGCATGGTATCCAGGGCAGTAGGACAAGCCTTAGCTGAAACTGGTAGAGAATGTCAGAGGTGGCTGGGACAGTGGAGGTACGGGTACTCCTTCTTTTTGACTGCCCATTCTAAAGGAACAGTAACTTTGGGTGATCAAGTCATTGATCACATTTTAAACTGATGCTGCTGGATTAGGAAAAGTTCATCTGTGAATGTCTTGTACCTGAAAGAGAACCTTAGCCACATGTTTGTTTGCTACCACATCCTTATGAAGATCTATCAGAAATGTCATTAATAACCATGCTTCACTGCATCTATATTAAAGCTCTGACACCTACAAGTCAAGTGACTTGTCTTATTCTGAAGATTAAGCATTATGCTGATATAGTAATTTCAGATCCTTTAGCAGCAAGATACTAGTTTAGCAGATCAGTGCAAGAATTCAGGGCAAGCTTTGGGTAAACAAAGCAGCAGCATTTAGTGGATTTAACAACAAACAACTGCGTAACACCGTAGCAGTTAACAATAAAGTGTACACAGTTTAAGACAATTTCCTTATGTAACTTATATATGTGACTTCAAAAAGCACAACATTGAAGTTTTCCATAACTCACAAGGTTACACACACATTGCCAAAGAAATAGATAACTTGTCTGGACACAGAGCTTACCTGGCCTGTTCCCGTCTGTCAAGAAAATATTCAAAGACATTATTCATTACAACAACATCAGCCTTCTGAAGAAGAGAAGCCTGAGTACAGATGTCTGCGTGAACCACCTGAAGCAGAAAAATTTCACAAGGCATAAATTAAGAGACAAATAGAACCTTCAAGTAGTCAAGAAGCCTGCCTGTTAGCCTAATATAGCACCTGCTACCACCATTTTGAACCAGTCACAAAAATGGGCATTTCACTGGCTTCATAGTAGATAAAACTGAAGTAAATAACCAGAATAACCTTTAAAACATGAAAAAAAATAGATTTATGCAACTAAAATACTTGATCCGTTATGTTAAATGAAATAAAGTACATCTGAACTTTGGTCTAGGATTCTGTGTGCCATAAAAGAGAGATGATGTACATGATGGCTGTTACATTTCACTTACCTATATTTTATGATAAAACGTTCACTGATTTCAGGAAAGGAGCTAAGCTAGTTGAAGCTGTTTTGAGGATATTAAAAGGCATCTCACAGGTCAGTGGGTTATTGAGGGATTATAGCTAGAAAAGACACTACATACAGAGACTTGACAGATGAATTCTCACAACACATACTGGGACTGGGAATGCTGGAAAGGCAGGATGCTCAATATCACTGGAGGACATGCAAGTGCTTCACCTTACTAAACAACTACGTCTCCAGTCAGCATGGGAGAAGCTGTTTTGATTTCATCTACCTTCACCTAACAAAAAGGATATTAGCACATCATGTAATTTTTTAAAACAGGTGAGACGAGAATACAGATGCTCATTAACATTCTCATGTATTTAATTTCATCTTTGTTTCACGACAAAGAAATATGTCAATCTGACTTGACGATCCTTGTGGGTCCCTTTCAACGCAGGATATTCTGTTATTCTGCATCCCAAATCTGAGCACAAATTGAAACAATTTTTGAAGGGATAAGCAGTAATCAGCATGGATTCACTAAAGGTAAACATGACCAAACTGATTGCCTTCTATGACACCAACTACCTGGATGTTGTCTACCTTGACTTCAGCAAGACTTTCAACACTGTCTCTCACAACGNGCACCATATCTGGAGTGCCTGTTCTTGTCTCCTCAGTACAAGAGACACATGGAGCTCCTGGTCCAGTGGAAGGCTGCAAAGATGATTAAGGGACTGGAACATCTCTCTTATGAGGAAAGGCCAAGGGAGTTGGGCCTGTTCAGTCTCAAGGAAAGACAAATGAGAGGGGACCTTATCAATGTTTATAAGCATCTGAAGGGAAGGTGTCAAGAAGATGGAGCCAGGCTCTTCTTGGTAGTGCCAAGCAATAGGACAGGAGGCAACAGGCAGAAACTGATGCACAGGAAGTTCCACTTGAACATGAGGAAGAACTTTACTGTGCAGGTGACTGAGCACTGGAACAGGTTGCCCAGAGAGGGTGTGGAGTCTCCCTGACTGGAGATATTCAGCAACTGTATGGACACAATCCTGTGCCGTGTGCTCTGGGATGACTCTGCTTGAGCAGGGAGACTGAAACAGCTGACCCACTGTGGCCCCTTCCAACCTTACCCAGTCTTGCTTCTGTGATAAGAGACAGAAAGCTGATCTGAATATTGCATTCCACAAACTTTGTTTGCAAGTGCATCCCTCTATGTTGAAAATTGTCAGAAAATCTGAACAACTTATTTTCTTTCTGTCTGACCTATCACTACATTGGGCTAGGAACATACTAACCTGATGGATCGAACATTTCACATTTTGTCAAATCCTACCAGCATTGGACAGATGTAAAAAGGAATTCTTAATTCTGACAGAAAAGCTGAATATTAGTATAGATTTTTTTCAAAACCTGTTGAAAAATGTTTTGACCACTTAAAAATGTCCCAATATTTGTTGGAAGGGTAAATTATGTATTTCTCCTCCTAACAAACTGTCTTTACTCTCTTATCCTCAAAGGGAAAAAATAACAAACCCACTGAACTTCTGTACAAAAAAGTGCACCTGAGCAGCAGTGCTTTAATCCATAAAGTGAATGGTGGACTGTTCCACCAGTGGACTTGCAGCACAAGAAGTTGTGATTAGTAATACATTTTCTTACTGCACTACTAATGGCAGTCCTAATATTTTAAGCCAAAATTCAGAAAGATGTTTAAACTACTGGGAAACTTTGAACATATGCTGATGTTTCCTTGACTTGAATGATACTTAAAATTACTCTGCATTTACAGAGTAGGTGACCATGCTGACCAAAGTGACCTAAGCACCTCATTCTCCAAAAACACATCCTCATTCCTATTGGGGAATGTGAAACCACATAAGCATGTGTGGCTGCACAATGAGCCAGACCCAGGTACTCTTTCAGTCAAAGCCCCAATATTACTGGTTCCTTTTTGGCTGGACCAGTCCCCTGATCTGCTTGGCTGAGTGCTAGCACAACAGAGGAGCCAGCAAATGATTTTAAAACTGCCCTGTCGCCCTGTGGAATACACACCAAGCCTTTCAAGATTACAGGCAATTTCTGAATTGAGGTCTCAAGTTTCCTAAGATCTGTTGAAATGTTTACTTTCTTTCCAGTATTTAAGTGTTTGCTCAAATGGTAAAAGATGCTGTGCAACCATCTATGTACTTTAACAAAGCAGGTGTTGACCAATGAAGCATAAGGTTCACTCAGAGATTTAGCCACTAAAGATGTCCTTTCACTTTGCTGTCCATTCGGAACATGGTCTAATAAAAATTCAGAATATCTTGAAAACAGCAATTGCTATTTAAGAAGAGTCTCTTAAAAGTTTTTCACATTTTTCTCATAAATTATTATCAGCAACAGGATTCTCACTGTTTCTCAAGCTGATATATATATCTGGAGAGGATTCATTTGGGGGTGAAATAAAATCTGAGATTGAAACGTTCAAAGCAGTGTGATAACGGGAGTCACATGACCAAATCAGCATCTAATGAGACTCAAATAGTCAAGTCCTCAGGCACTACTTTGAAAACATATTATCTTCTTATCTTTATGCGCCAAAATTAATACTTCAGCAGAATTACAAGGTGTGAAGGAAAACCGAAAAAAGCTCATAATGAAGAATATACAGGGCTGAAAAGTATGCTTATAGATCTCCAGCTCCACCAAATTAACTTGACAGAGTTCCTGACTGTGCTTTCAGTTTCATCACAATAAGGTGTTATGAACACAAAACATATGCAAAAGCCAAGGTTGTGGATGAAATGTCAGCAACTGGGATTGAATTGAGCAACCCAATGATACTGCTTACCCTGTTTTAAATGTTTTATTATTTTTTTCTATTTTAAAATACTTTAATTCCCAAAAAATTACCACACTCAGCAATTTGCATGAATCCTTTCAAGAGCACATGCATAAAAAACAGAATTAAAGCCAGTATTCTCTCCAGCATATTCTACTTACCAGCTCTTGCTGGTAACAAAATAACTGGTATCCTCCAGAAAGGAATATTTTTTTTTGTGACTAAAATATTAGTAGTTCTTCCCATAATGGGACTAGGGAAATGGTTCTCATAATGATATCACATTGTTTGAAACCCATTTTGTTTGTGGAAGGTACATATACACTGACATTCTATGAACGGAAATACTGATAGCTCTAAGTCCTTTAGGTGTCCTTAGATGTAAATTTGCAAATCTCACAAACATCTTTCTGCTAACAACAGCGAATCACAGACATTTAGTTGTGTATTAGTGACAGAAATTCTTTATACACTCAGTTTTACAGAATTGAGTGGCAATAATGTCATTGACTTCACTGGGAGAAACAGCTAAGATATATCTGTTTTGTGTGAACCAGTGGGCAAGTCCATTTAGGAAAAAGGTTAAGTGATTCATATTTTGATAATTTTCCTCTTCCTCTCTGCTATTAGATTCTTTTTTCCTAATGCAAAGCCTTTGTTTAGCATAAAAACAAACAAAGGCAGAAACTTCTCAGAATGCTGATTTACCAGCCACTCACATAAACAGGATACCTAGTACACAGTGGTTAAAAGTACATAAACTAAAACATATATTTACTTACCTTTATTCTGTCAATGAACTCATATTTTGTAATCATAATTTCTTGCAACTGGCAAAAGTCTGCATTCATTTCTACTCCATACAGCTGGGATGCTGAGCTATAAAGATAACCCTACATCAGGAAAAGGAAGTTTAGTAACTGTGATGCCTTTAAAACAAGTTCAAAATTTTCAATTAAAAAGAAAAGAATGAAACACAAGTTAAGATTAAGAAAACATTTTAAAACAGGAAATTGAGAAACCTCTTTCTGTGGACATGATGTATTTTTCAGAGCTAAGCCCCTGATTTGGCAATTCCCACTTACATTTCATGGATTTTAGTAAGAGATCCAAAATGACACGTCAAAATAACAAAAAGAAGAGGAAAGTTCCAGCTTCAATTGCAAAACAGATGGAAAATAGTCTAAGAAGGGAAAAAGCTATACAAAACAAGTAATAAAAATAGTGCAAAAGGAAGAGAGTGCACATTTTTGTTTTTTGGAAGAATAGAAGAAGAAAGTAGCAAGAGAAAACAAAAACATGAGACACAACATATAGTCAAAATGAGTGAAAATGGAGGACAACCTACATGGGATATTTTGATAAAAAGTCTTTGTCAGCACCTCTAAGTTATTGTATTACTGACATTTTCAGATGGTTCATACAGGTACATATGAAAAAAAAGAGCTAATTATGTCTTAATAATAAGGCCTAAAAAATAATTCAGTTTCCAAGTGAGATTTTGGAAAGTTGTTGGGAAGAAAAAGTACAGGTCTTTGAGCATACAGGGCTCTAAGGAAGACTCTGCTTTAAGTGCCACTGTCTCTACTGAACACAATAATTACACTTTGCCAACAATGGCAAAGACAAATGAACAATGCTGAATACAGAATATCTGAGATACCCAGGTACTGCAACTTAACTATTAAAGTTTTCTGAAACCACTCAACTGAGAGAGTAGAAAAGCAACCTGTGAAGGAGAACTCACCCCTGCTCCATGGCAAGAACATGTTACAAAGGAGAAGTCTTTTTTTAAAAGGGTGCTTTATTTGAGAATATCTTCTACTATAATAATACAAGCATTTAAGTACTTAAAAGCAAATTCAGTCTAGCAAAGTGTTACCATTTAAGGACCCAATGCTGCAAATATTTACAAATGGGAGTAACTTTCCTCATTTGAGTAGTCCCAAAATTAGATTATTCAGATGAGTAGAATTATACGCTCAAGTGTTTGCAAGATTAAGCCCTAAACAGCTATTGACTTTTGTAAGAAAGTAGTAATGTGTGTTTTGCGTTGCTGTTGGCCATATGTTGCACCAGCCATGCCAAAAGCAATCAAAATTGCACTCAAGTTTCTCGATGAAGTATTTTATGTGCATTTTTAAACGCAGAGCAGGACAATATGTTTTTGGAGACAAATTCATATCAAAGTCTTCCTTTGTATAACTTAACAGTTTGTCAGCTTCATAAAGGAATTTAACATAATTAATCTATATATAGGCATGGTCAAGACATAAGAGGACAAACTTACTTATGAAAGAGACAGCAGGAACTAGCAAAAGAGCAGCATGCGTGACAGCAATATGCTATTCTGTTGGACAACAGACTTTTCCTCTCCATAGGCAAGATCATTTGTATTCCCTCTTGTGAGGAACAGAGGAAGAACTGAAATTGCTAGTAAACAGCACCTTATACTATTCAGAGTCAGATCAGAGGTGCCTCTCAGAATGATCCATCCAAGATGGAGTACAAGAGTAGGCAGTCAGAGAAGAGGGAAAATATTTGTCACAGTAATAAAATATGAATTCCTATGCTGGAAGTTACCGCAAACAGCACTGCACCAAGCCTGGAGCCAACGTCAACCACTACCTTTCCTGTCAGGTCAGGCAGTACATGTTGATAAAGAAACTTCAGTTCCATGAGGGAAAAGGAATGCGAAATAAACTCTGGGAAATAAGAACAGAACAAAGGTGTTGGGTGGGCAGTACTAACTACTGTGTTATTAACCAATGAAATAATAACCCGAGGAGTTATCACTACTGAAAATCTGCATGGTTTCCTGCTTGAACTAGTGTTGGGGACCCTGAACACCAGGGTTTGCAGATCAAAAGTAGCCTGCCAAATAATCTGTCCCAAGTCTGGGGATTCCTTGCCTTACATGGAGAATTTTGAAATCCTTCATGAAACTGAATTACCTTTGTCTGCACAGTAACATATATTAAAGAATACAGAACAAAGTAGCTTGGAACTGTTAACTGAAAAGGGAAATGTGGTACCAAAGGCTCAACACAATTTGTGCAAAACTTTTTATGGGCAGACATATTAATAGCTTTAAAGTTCAACTCCAAGGTTTTAGGGAACAGAATGTTCTCCATATAAACCATTCCTTCAATGCCTGTCCTATACTGGCAACAGCACTGATCTGTACCACACCACAGACAAGCTTTAAGACAGATGGTGCTTTCTACTGTTTTTCAGCATGCAAGAGGAGACCGAGGCTGCTGCATGGACTCCTACAGTATTGTCTTCCTCTTGCATCTTCCTTTTCAGTAGTACGTAGCCCTATCTCTTACCTGCCCAGTTTTTGTGGGCAACTAGTGTCACTCACACACTGGAAATTAATTCAACTTACGTGTGCAGGAGTCTCCTTCCATTGATTACGGGAAATAATTCTGGCCTGTGTACTGCACCAGTCTGGACAAAGTCCTCCACCGGCCGGATGTTGTGTTGTTCAGCTGAGTCACTGCACAAACCAGTTTAGCTAAACTGAATTTGTTTCTCATGTTCCCAAAGGAGCACTTACCTAAAGATGCAGTTTTGTATGAGCCACACTCTGTGCAGTAGCTCCTACTCATTTTCCCTTCCTCACACAATGAATCAACAACATCATCATCATAAAGGAATGCATCAACATGAATCATGGGCAGTGGATGCTGGTGTATCTGAGAAGAGGAACAAAATCTTAGAAAGGCAAAACCAAGCCTCTTAATTTCACTTACACTGTCTCATGGTTAATTGTCCCTCCATCCTACCTTTCCCAAAATCCCAGAGATCCATGTTTTTCCCTATGCAAAAGTTACAAATCAAAATGTAGCAACAGAAGTCCTGCGTGTAAACTGGATCATCAAATTCCACTGAAATAACCAGTAAGTGGAAGTCAACAAAGGAAAGCAAGCTGGTTTCAATAGCTGTGTTGGGGACTTGACATGAGTTTTGTCTCCTTAGTGCTTGCTTGGCTATAGAGGAGGTACAGGGTAAAGGAAGCTATTTCTCTTCCTCTTTAATGAGGAGAATGCAACTTAAACTTAGGAAAAAGGGCAATTCTGATTCTCAGCCTCAAATGACTATTCTCATCTTCATGCCTTATGCCTCATTCTATAAACATCCCTGATTAACACGGGTGTCACTTTCAATCAAAATTATATCAGTTGGGATGCTTGTCTTCTCATCATTTCAAGGGTTGAATCTTCATCCTCCTACTCCTGTTTCCTCCCTTTTTTGGGCTTGCTCTATGTGGCCAATCCACTTTTCCCACTGAAGAACTACACACCACTTCTCTGGGAAATGCATTAACTTTCCTTGCATACTGACAGCTCAAGTAGAAAAGGTGCTCTCCCCTCCCACAGGACTCACAGCCCACCTCTTTCTGAGTTATCAATATCTGAAAAGGGCTGGAAATCATTCTGGGCCACCCACGTTATGACAGCAGTGAAAGACTGGCCCTGCATTTCTGTTTTCTTTAAAGGGGCTGTTAGAGTTTCTTATGGGGCTAGCATTAGAGAATCACTGTGACATGTACCCTACCACACAGAATGAAAGCAATGACAAATAACTTACAATCAAAGTATTAAGAACTATGAAGCAACTTTCTTGGATTCAGGCAAATATGCAGCAACAGACCTGAGAACCAAACTGAGATTTCCTATACGTCAACTCAGTGCTCATTCTCTATTACAAGCTACTACTAAAAGTGAAATCAGAATAAATTACGTGGTTCAGCAAAAGCAGACCATAACAATGAGCTTACTTTCTGAACAGCTTGATGTTCTGAAGTAAACATTGCCTCCACGGGTAAACGATTCCGCAAATCTTCAGCGATATTTTTGAGCACAACATCATTGTTACTCACCACAAGCTCATCAAAGTCATCTATAAAATCAAGACAAACAAAAACCCTTGAACAATCATATGTAGATCATGTGGAATAAGTGACGACCAGTACAGTACAGTTGCAAGACATAAATAACACCAGATGGATAAGGTTTTTTATTCAAATGCATTTTTCAGTCTTTGTTAGCTTTTCCAGCCAATGAGATTTTTGGATTGTAATAACTTTGCCACTTAAAATAAACATAGTGCTTTTCTGAAATCTCAAATTATTTTCATATTTATAAACTCATAACTTACATATGATGGTCTGGGCTGCCACCAAAGTGATACTGTTTCAGCTTAAGATATAAAAACATCAAAGATGTTTTTGAACTATTGGAGAAATTATAAAACTCATAGTTGCTTGAATGCAGGCTTTTTTTTAATACACAAGTTTCTTTTTATACATATGATCTTTCTAATAAAGTATTTATAAAAAAATCAGGGACAATGCACAGTTCAATAGTTCAACTCATAGTACATTTTACATAACTTAAACTGTCAAAATATTTTAAATGGGAAAGAATATAGAAATGGATGTAAACCAGTACACTTTTGCAGAGCCACATTGTTAATTTTTGCTATTTTTCTAGGATATCTGTGCATTACTTTAACACAATTTTTAAAGACATCTAGAAAAAAAATCAAGAAGGAAACCTTGTATAGTCACTTTCTTCTTCCAAGGCCGAATCAATAATAAGTGTCACTACTCCTCCAAACCGTTCTTTTATTCCACAACCACCCTTAGCAATCTATTCCAGTGCTTGACTACCCTAACTATTAGAAAGGAATACTTTCCTTAATTACTGATCTAGATTTCCTCTGCTGCTATTTACACCCAGTACTCTCCACCCTACTTGCAATGAAAATATAAAGGTTTGTTCCTCTCCATTATATCAGCAACTATATACTTCTCTGAAGACTTATCATGTCTCACATCAGCCGTCTTTTCTAGAAGAAACAAGATTTGCCTATCCAGACCTTTCCTGTATTTTTTTCTAGGAGTGTGACCATTCTCAACATTTCCCTTTGGATCTTCTAGACTCTCTCATCCTTTATGACCTGCAGAATTGGGAACCAGACACTGCAGCTAAAGGTTTATTTGCACCAACCAGACTTCTCACATCTAGCAGTCAACATCCTGCTTACACACCCCAGTTTCAATGTTAAGATGGTTCTAACTGGCATTCAGCATGAGATCTGCTGTACACGTATACTCCTTTTCTGTTACACTTTCCTCAGAAGAAGGAGTAGATGAAATTCCTCCTTGTCTGAACATCTCACTGCTCTGAGGATGCTGAACTGGTTCTAAACTAAGGCATATTTCAGGCCAAACTACATACCTGTAAAAGAAACAAAACAAAAAAAACCAAACCAAAACAAAAAAAAGCAACCATAAATCTAATCCTGAAAAAATATACTAAACTCATCTATTCATTCTTGTCTAAGAGCAGATACATATGTCCTCTCTTTCCCATCGCTTCTGGTTTGTTTCTTGTTCTATTTAAACTGCCACTATGTTGGGCAGCGAATGTGTTTTTTACATACACGTGCATCACTCACTAAAAGAAAATCTGACAGCTTTTACAGGTGTTTTAAAAAAAGATAGTGTTTGCAAGCATTGCTGTTCCAGGTGGGAACATTAGTACAGAAAGCTTGATGGCAAGCAGGTTCAAAATAAATCTACTGAACATGCTACAAGTTTCTCTGTCCTAATATACTTTATCTTTCCTATGGATCACAGGAAATACTAGAAACAGTGAGAAATTTTAAGGCTAGTATAGGAAACAGAGACCAGCTAAGCTTTTAGTATGAAATGCTTCTGAAATGCTTTTTGCTTAAGCACTGGCGTGAGAACAATATGATTAAAGAAATCCTCATTCATTGGTGCAAGACACTTTCTCAAGAGTGCAAATGTAAATGGTTTTTTCAACATGTCCCAAAACAGACTCCAACAAATAATCCTGAATCCCCCATAGTGAGCAGCGGAAACTTTAAATTACCTGTATTCCCTTACCATATATTTAGTTTATATTTTATTTAATGTACAGCAGTAACGCTCCAAGGCCCTGATGGGCCATTACCATTGGCAGTTGTTATACAACAGGAAGACAATTCACTGTTTCAAAGCACTCACAGCTAAGTTCTCTAGAACCTCAGCTCCTAAAGAGATGCAGACTTTGCACTGAGGAAGGGATAGAGGCGACAGCTGCAACAGCAGCAGCACCAACACAACAGGTGTGATGCAGCATCTCCAGCTTGTCAGCATTTTACTTTGACACCTCTAATGAGCACCCATCCTGTTAAACTCACAGTCATCCAACAACTTGCAGATTTGTTATGAACATCCCAGAAGTAGTGAGTGATTTTTCTGATCAGCTCAGGGAAGATTTCTATGGATATGACAAAGCACAGAAGTAAACCCAGATATTACGGGAAGGGAAGGTAGACAAATCTAACTGTAGCTTAACTGGGACCATCAGCACCACAAGACACCCTCAGAGTGCAGAGACTCCAATTTGCTGAGGTGGATAACATCTGAGGAAACAAGGGGAAAAATCGTGCTACAGACAGAACAAGAGAGCAGAAAGCTGATATTAGCAGCTGTACAGATCAGTGCCTGTGGGCAATAAGCCTCTACATCTGGTGCTTGCTTTAAAACAATACTATTACTATGCAAGAGAGCTCATCCAGCTGTTATACTGCCTGTTAAGAGTATCAAATTCATATATAGCATTTAATGAAATGCAGAAACTGTTCCTAGACCACCAGGCCTGCCATATCACACTGCAAATACAGAACTTCAGCTCTCTTTCTCCCAGAGCTAGTGCGTCAGTAGGACCTGCTTCCTCATGGTCTGGGTGACCTTTCCTGGCCAACATTAGTGGCAGACAGCTCTGCAGACTCCTCAGTGTCCCAGCTCTACAGTAGAGAAATGGATACCTTCAGTGGGAGACAGGTAGCACATCCATCTTCCTCAAATCCACAACACCCCTTCCCTGCCTCGACTTCGATTAGTACAGTACCTGTCACTGACCATCTTACATGGAGCCCTCTGAGCTCTTCCTATGAAGCAAAATATGACACAGACAAATTCTTGTATGCTCTGTATGAAACAGGTCCTAAGGAAAATCTTACAACACATATGCAGCTCAAAACTGTTGAAACACTGACACTGAAAAATAAATGACAAATGCCCCTTTCCAACTTTCAGTTAATACTGTAAAGCATAATAAGCAGGAACAAAAAAGGAGAAGGAGGTCTGAACACACTCCTTCTGAGATGACAAAATGGCAGCTGCAGCAGAAGCTGCATATGCAACACTCCACACTTGCGTGAGGAGTCAGTGAGAGAACCCTGATGCAGAGTCGCCTCGTTCCTGTCAAAGCAAGAAACAGCAACAGCTACCACAATAACTCATTTACTTTTGCAGTATGTAAATATTTGTAGATTGCCATCAAGTAGGAAACATGCGTACCAAATATGAAAATATGCATCTCTGCTATCAGCTCTACCCTTGTGCTTAACAAATGGTTCACTCTTGAGAATCTCAGTATCACCTTACAAAGGATCTTCAAAGAAGAAACAAAAATAGAAAACTATTTTTGGTATCATTTTAGTGCCTGTTATATATATGAAATGGAGAGTGTGCAAGCCAACCCATGTTCACTGAACAGACAACTAACGAGGAAAGAAAGGTACAGTTCATGAAACACTGCAAGATGAATCACAATCATTTGTTTATGGAGGAAGTCTGAGCGCATAGTGTTTGTATTTTACTTCAAAAACCGGTTCCACTGGATCGACTCAATACGTGTTTATAAAATTTAATTAACACATTGCAAAAAGCCTCATTAACACCCTGGTGCTACTCAGCCTTTCTACACAAGCTAAGAAAACATCACAAAGCCTCACACCGTATAGAGAGCACCGCTATATCAACATCTGAACATTCTGGCACTGCAAAATACATGACTGAAGACAAGCAACGTACAATTTCCAAATGACAACAGAAGGTTATATGTCATGTGGAAAGAAGAGGATTTAGCAAAGGCAACGATAACAGCAAGCACCTTACGGTCTTCTAGATGTATACTTGGACTCGCTGAAGTAAAAAGCAAATACTAAATCCTTTATTTATACCGAGTTTAATTTAATAATTCAGTGTGTTTTAATGATATTGAACAAATAAGTCAAGGAGGAAATACCACATCTCTAAAGCTTTACTATCATCTTTTTTGGCTAAACAATTTGAGAAGCAAAGTGTGACCTCAGTATAACAAGTACTTCAGGAACTACTATAGTATAGAAATACTATTTCTATACCTAAGCATACTCAGCTATTGGTAGCAAGTAATTGTCTTTTCCAAGAGAAATATAACTGGTCTTTTGAGTCTTTTACCTTGATTAATTGAAAGCTTTTAAATTAAATTTTAAACAAGGTAATTCAGATACCTATTTTACAATCACTAGTTTTCCCCACCACTACTAAGTTTCAGTTACTAACAACTTAGAAGTACTTGGTATTCTTGAGACCTCTCCCACACCAGTATCATTTGTCACAACAAAGTAAATTATTGCCAATGCTCAAAGTTGATGATTCAAGGTAACATCCCATTTTACTTTCTCAAACAGAATAGTGGAATAATGTAGTAATGCGGTGTTATTTCTATCTCTTCTGAAAGGATATTTTACTTGGATAAATCACTTTGACCAATTTGGATATGAAATGAAGCCTTGTACTAAATTGCTTTTCTGCACACGCACACACACGCACAAAAATAATATACTGCACTTGTCACACTGTAGAACCCTATGTTTTCATTCTTTTTAAAGATACTTGCAGTGACAATAGTACTAAAAGAAAACATTAAAAGAGTCAAGTTTTTTTCTTATACTATCTCCTCTTCTTGTCTTGTGAAAATATCATCTGATAACTTTATCTAGCAGGTCTGAGAACATGCTAATTCCTAGATAATATAGTATGTAATAGAACGTGCTGGACAAACTCAGTCAGTTCATAAGAGTATGATGAGAAGTTTCTTCTCTGCATGCAGAATACTGTACTAAAGCAGCACATCCTCCACAGTCCAATTAGGTTAATTTTGTCAGATAGTTCTCCCTCACTGCTTTTTAAAAGCCTGAACTTAAAGAACTGACTGCCTTCAACTTTCAAGTCACAAGACTAAATCATGAGCCAACCTCTTAAAAAACTGGTTTGCTCCCAGCACAAGTGAATCCACATGAAAAAAACTGATTTGTACTTGATTATAGGTTAACAGTCATTTATATTTACAGTGATTTATTACGCAATTATTATTTTGACTAATACTTCTGATATTGAATATTTTGAGTACTGTATGAATAATAAGCAATTCAGACCAGTACATCACCTTAGCTTTATATTTAAAAGTTTCTAATGAAATGCATAGATTGGAAAGTTTGCAAGTTTTTTTATTACATTGTTAAATGACTGAAAAAAATTCAGAAGTTAGTATTAGAACAGTCAGTTTTAGCCCTGCTGAAAAAATATTTCTTAATCTTAGACCCCACAACAGAACCCCAAAAGCATAAAGAATCTTATCACCGTATCTGTGCTTCACTGACATTAACTTTGTAACAGACCAGCTTTGTATTTACTTTCTCCAATTCCCTTTTCTCTGTTCATATATATAGATAGCTTGATCAATTCTGCTTTCACTGGCTATCTCCTGCAGCATCCCTTCTTACCAAATGCAACATCTTCTGCTACTGAAAATTCTTAAAAGTTTGGGCAATGGAGGTGCAAATGGAAATATGAGCATGCACACAGTCTTACAGAAGCTATACATCAAATGCTGGGACCTAACTAAGGGGGAATCTTCAGGGGGGTTTCCTCAAGTGGTTTGAATTAGCTCTTGGGCTTCACCCAGGTTTTCTTAGCCAGAACTTCTGGAACATGGTTATTGCAGAAGGATATTAAGGCATTAATCATAGTATTATAAAAAAGTTAAGACATCAAAGGTTCCTGTTCTTCTTTCCAACTCTTATTTCATTTTCTTTTGCGATCTAAGACTAACTCAAAAGAAAAGCCGGAATGCAAGTCACCGTGAAATGACGTACATTTCACTGCAGTGTGTGGGAAGAGCTGGCCGATTGTGAAACAGCAAAGCAGGGTTGCTAAGCAGCTGCTTTAAAACAGTAGTCTTCTTCCATCACACATAAAGATTTGGAATTTCTAAAATTTCTGATATCCCAAAAGTGAAAGAAAAAAAAAAAAAGAAAAAGTAGCATGACTGGTTATTTTATTTTGTACTCATACAAAGAAAAAAAATTAACAGAATCTCGCACACACTCACATTCCTGTAATTACTAAGGAAGGTTAGTCAGAAATCATTGGAATGAGAACACATTCAACATTCTCTCGGTTCAAAATACGCAAGAGTCTTTACTTTAGATAAGATAGCTTGCTTTACTATTAAGTAATTTGTCTCTTCCATCAAAGTTTGTCAATAACGTTCCATGCATTCACCATGCAAGTCAGGAAACACTAACCAAGTTAAAAGGGCTATAAAGATGTTAAGAGACTGGAGCATCTCTCTTATGAGGGACACTAACCAAGTTAAAGTAATAAATAAGGCTGTCTTTGCAACAACACTTATCCTAGAGGGCAACCACTTTATAGAGAGCTTAACTATAGGGATGCAGGTATGCTTTAACTGAGAGACAGACGTGAGGGAGAAAAAACGCCTGACTATAGCTAACACTGGAATCATGCCCAGTCTTCCTCAGCTGGAGGTAAAACTGTAAGCTCAGCATCTTGACAGAAAACAGAATAGGATGCAGTAGGAGAAGGGAGGGAACCCTTTTACCGCAGTAAAACTATTTGTCTGTGGGGGTACCATCTTTGTTTACATTTATCCTATCCTAGTTTTTGTTCAGAATATTATCTCCCCATCCCTACAACTTTTTTTCTTTTGTTCATCAGAGATTTGTTTCTTTCCTACATGTGTATTGCTAAAGACTAGGCTTTTATTTCTGTGTGCCACAGAGATCTGGTAACTTACTATCATCTCCCATGAAATAGTTTTGTCTGCACAGAGAGAACCCCATATTCCCCAGCCGTATTCAGGATACAGCAGCAGAAACCTCTACCAGCTCCTTGCTATCCTCAGTCCAACCAGTATCAATTATCACTATCTAGGCATTATAATGAGCAGTATAATTATTCAAATGAAACAG
>VWZF01006848.1:22484-153750 GCA_013396755.1 Sclerurus mexicanus | reverse complement strand
GCTCCGCTCTGGGCCGGGCCGCGCTGCCCCGCCCGCAGCCCCCGCGCCGCGCTCCCGGTGAGTGCTCGCGTTGCCGCCGCAGCTGCCGCGTAAGCGGGACCGCGACCCGCGGCAGTTCCCCGGGGCGCGGCGGGGAGTGAAGGCGGGCACCGGCCCCTGCGGCAGCCAGAGCTCCGTGGGAGCAGGTCTGGGCCTCCCGGAGCAGCCTCCGCTGTCCGCGTCGCCGGGGCGGGGCTCGGCCGCTGTTCGTGGCCGGGGAAGGGCAGCGGCCGGGTACCCCAGGCTGTGCCTGCATCCCTCCCTCCTTTGGCATGAAAACGAGGGCGCTGGGCCATAACCGAGACAGCCGGTCCCTGCTGCCGCCCCGGCGGCGCCTTCCCGTCCTCTGCCCGGTAACTTTCGAGGATGGAAACTCGTGAGCTGAGGCTGAGGGTCGCTGCGGTAGCTCAGGCCATTCCTCCCCGTGCAACAGCTGCTTCTCTGTTACGTTATTAGACGGTTGATTTTAATTCATGCATATGTACATTTAGTGTAAGTTTTTTATACAGACTTTTGGTTATCTTTTAAACAGCTGCCCAAACAGCTCTTACATTTTACAGCGTTCACCTCTTCAAAATCCCGTGCATTAAGGACTACTGCTCGGTTAGCCAGTCAGCTCTGGTCAGAGGTTTATGCTGAGCGGTGGGCTGCCTGTCCCTTCTTGCTTCATTGCTGGTTTGCTGTGGCTTTAATAAACCCCCCACTACCTCTGCTGCCCCTTGGTGCCTGGAGTGCCCGTTCCCGCAGAGTCACGGTCCTCCGTGCGGCAGAAGGATGGCCGGGGAGCTCGGGCTGTGCAGGGCCCTGCTCGCCGCAGCTCGGTGTGTCCCCGGGGGGGCCCTGCCAGGTGTGACTGCTCTGTGTTTGAGGCGGCTGCATTAGGGCTGAACTCTCCAGAGCTACGGAACCTCAGCATATCCATGTTCTGCAGTGCAGTCACTGCTAATGCCCTTCTGGCTGCCTGCCCACCCGAGCAATTGTGTGGAGTGTGGCTCCCAGTTTGGATGGACTATGTGTGACAAGCTCTGTTAATTTCTGTATTTGGCCATCCTTGGTAGGTATGATGGCTTATAATTTCTTAATGTGCTAGCAAGAGTAGTTGATATGAAAATGCTTAAACTCATCTCCTTAGCTAAGTATTTGCGTTATTCCTACTATAAGGCTGTTGGAAGAAGCTTTTGGAATTCTGCAGAGGAAACATTTGTATACTAGGACATAATTAACTTTCTGTATTTGGAGATCCATAAAACTTTGGAAGCTAATTATAAATATTGAGTAGTCACATGGCTTCTGTATGTTGGTTGTCATATCAAATTTCTTAGCTGTTATATCCAAGTATTATAGTTAGGTTTTGTCTGTAGCTGCAGTTTTAGCAGCTCAAAGCAGAGCTGCAATGCTGTTTTTAAAGGGTCTTGGTTTTGGATTATTGTGATTTTCATAGGAAATGAGCTTGAAAAATGTTTTGAACATCCATTTTGCTGAGACCCTCTGGTAGATCATATTGATAATAATGCTTTTTTAGAATTATTGTGCAGTAATGTGACTTGTATGCCTTGTAAGGAAACCTTGAAGTTTTACCACTTCAGATGACATGCAGAAGTCTTCTTCCTGCAATGTAAGAAGATGGACATCCGTATCTGTTAATGTACTGATCTGCAAATACTCTACAGGCAGAGTTCTTTGGGAAGCATAGACTAATTTTTCAATGAATATTGAGATGGCATGGTAATGGATGTCACTTTGGAATTGCCTGTACATACAATGTACATTAAAATGTGTAAATATATTTATTTGCGCCATTTGCTGTACCCAAGTTCTGTATTTACACTGGATTTATTTATCCTACATCCTCTGAAGCTCCTGGAGACTTTGTTCTGCATTATGACCAGTATGGGGGGTGGTGGGGGGAAAGGAGGGGTTAGACTGGCAGTACGTTTTGGAGTTTTGTTTTTAGTTTAACCTGCCAACTTTGTAACAACAGTAGCTGTCGATTAGACAAAGCAGTCGGGAGGCTGACTTACATGAGGGACTTGTTTTAGATCTTTTGGAATTTATCTAGGGGTTTATATAGGAGGTAGAGTGGTTTAACATGTTGACTACAGTATTCGTACCCTTCAGAGATTAACTTTTTTCCTAACTGTAAGTTGTGGTATGCTTTAGGCTTGTATGTGAGATTTGTGTCTGTAGTGAAAAAAATAGTCTGTTTTTCTAGTAAATACATTAAAAACTACAGTGTGACTTTTGCAAGTATGTGTGTAGGGTTAGTGAAATGGGAAATTCAGTTTGATTTAGTGGAAGCTGGATAAAATGCAACCAATAAAGTGTTCAATTTTGTTAGCAAAGTATCTTGCTTCTGGTGATACTGGCTTTGCAGGATGTGGAGTTTCTAAGCTGTCCTACTTGATTTTATTCTGTCATATAGCTTATTGCTGATAAGAATATAAAAAAACAAGTAGTGTTCTTTCTGGAAGTCTGGCTGGACTGGGTTTTTTTTATGATGAATTCAATGCACATACATATTACACAGTGAAATGCTTCCTAATTGAAATGTGGTATCTCTGTTTTTAAGTAGGCCATCAGGATAGCCTAAAATTAGCTTCAGGCCAATATTTCCTAAAAATAACTCTAAAAAGTAAAACTTATGCACTTTCTGGAATGCAGAGCAGAAATAAGTTCCTGGAATAATTAACTTGTGAAGACATAGCTTCAATTAGCTTTAAATTTGATCTTTTTTTTTTTTATTGTTTTCCAGATTCTTCTGAGTTGTGCTTGAAGCCGCCAAAATGGTTCTGGCAGATCTTGGAAGAAAAATAACTTCAGCATTGCGCTCACTGAGCAATGCTACGATTATCAATGAAGAGGTATGTAGTGTGCAAGTGTGATGGCACTAACACTTGAAAAATTCTGAGGAAGAGTTCTCAGAGGCTGATGAGAAACTTGAGGTAGGCTGATGTTATGAGGCTCTTTTCTTCCTTCAAGGAAAATTTCTACTAGAGATTTTAACCCCCTGAAAGTACTTGAGAGTACTGCCAGAACTTAGAACTAGATTTATACATGGATAATCACCTCAGACATCCATGGGTCCTGTGGTCAAAGGATCTTTGAGCCTGGTGGCTGTACTTAGGGAGGTTAGTGTTCTGAGGAGGCATATACCAAAGTTTGGATGGAAGGTAGGTACCTGCTCTGATTTATGTGTGTATGTGCAGCCACACTGTGCAGATGTGTACTAGGCTGCTAGAAGTTAAGTGTGGAAGAACAAATAGCTTTCAATGTAAGCTTTGCTGTCTGAAATGTGAGGAATGTGTTATGTTTGCCACCAGTGTGTGGTTCTGGAAGTTTGTTTCACTTAGGACAGTTTGTATTTTTTCTAATTAAGAGTTTGAAATTATAACTAGGTATGTTCTCTTGCAGCACTGAAAAGCAAGATGACAGACTTACTACTGTGATGATTTAAAAGTGCCTCTTAGTAAATAAATTGTTAGAAACTATTTTCAGGTGGGCAAACAGGTGGCTTCAAGTAACTAAAAAGTAGGCTTATTGACAGCTATAGGGTTGGAACTTGTGCATAGAGGAAAGGTTTTAATGTATCATCAGCTGGGAGACAACAAATCCTTAACTGAATCAAATTCAACTCAATTAATTTTTTTCAGCAGTAGAGACCTATTCTGCAAGAGCTCAAGATGTGCAAATGAGGCCATTTATGTGGGTGTTACTTTAAAAAAAACTTTTCAAGACTTTTCACTTTGAAAAATATTACAACTAATAAACAGGGTTTCTGAGCTGCAGTTGCCTTAATGCAATAGCAAGTGTTCTGTGTTACTATGTTATATAGAGTGCAATTGTTACAATTGAGAACCCTTCGCTTCCACTATTACCCTGTCAAATTTAAACTGTATTTACATAGGAACAAATGCACAAACTCCTTTTGTGGTGGTCAATATGATAAAACTGCATGCACTGAATTTGTAAAAACCATGATTATATAACAGACTTTCCCATTCTTATTTGAATTAATACTGGTCTAGTCAATCCTGTGTATTGTAAAACAATTTTTTTTATACTCCAAAGGTTTTAAATGCTATGTTAAAAGAAGTATGTACAGCATTACTGGAAGCTGATGTTAATATCAAACTTGTGAAGCAACTCAGAGAAAATGTCAAGTAAGTGAAGTAATCAAAATGTATATAGCTTTTGGTGTTTGTAAAACTTGTAATTTGAGGTTACAGAAGAATAACTAATTTGTAAATTTATATTTTTTAGACAACACCCAGTTTACCTCTAACAGGAAAATACAGTTTGTGGTAAACGTTTAGTCAGTTTCATCAAAAGAATCTTCATCCAGTTTAGCCATTTATTGCTGTTACAGGCTTTTTTTTCAAAAAACTGTTGCTGTCATCAGTTAAGCTGTCTGATAAAGAAGTTCTTCATGACTTCCTAGACACCTCATCTTTACGTGTTCCGTGCTGCCTATAAATAGATCTGTGTATGTGACTAGTATTGCTACCTTGCCTATTTTCAGATGTGTAATTAAAGTAAATGCAAGATTGAAAGACAAATATTTTAGAAACATGTTTTTGCCCTCTGTACAGAATTGTCTTCAGTGCGTGTCACTTCTTAAGTACATCTTATCTGAAAACTCAGAACAAATTAGGACGCTGTTGCACTTGCAGAGACTTTGTTTATTACAGAAACTTTGCTTATTACTAGGTTCAAGCAATGCTGTAAGTTATGCTTGTGTTTCATGGTTTTCTTAAATTCAGGTCTGCAATTGATCTTGAAGAAATGGCATCTGGCCTTAACAAAAGGAAAATGATTCAGCATGCAGTCTTTAAGGAGCTTGTTAAGGTAGGACTTCAAAATTCTGCATTGTGTCACTTTTCCTGTACAGCTTGGGCTATGGAAGCAGTGCAGTAATGAGCCAAGCTTTTGAGTGGTTATGTGATACCTGCAGTTATATTGTAAGGCTTCTTATGATTGCAAACAGTAGCATTCTAATTGAAACTGTTTCCTGGGCATTTCTCAAACTGACTTCAGTTTAAGCTTTAAGTTCAACTGTTCTTACTCTTCAATTGCAGTGTGAAGACAAAGTAAAAATAAAGTACTGCTAGCTTCTGGACTGTCTTTGGCTGTCCCAGAACACACCTTTGCTACCCTAGTGAAGATTTATTCAGACTACTTACAAGCCTTTGCAAAAGTGTTGTGACAATCCTGCAGTTCATTTCCCATTAACTTGCCTGCTTGGTCTAATCAGACCCTGGGTATCTGTATTCTGCCCTCCTTCCAGTTAAGAGTGTAATCTTTTGTTCTGTAGTCTGTGCCCAGCCATATGGCGGCTCTCAGGAATGTATGTGCCTTCTATTCATTTCAGAAGTGAGGCAGCAATCCTAAAAAGCCACCTCTGCTGTAGGATACTCATTGGAAGAAGCTTATCCTGAGCAGTGATGATGGGTTGGAGGTCATGTTTCTGCAATGGTTGTTATACTTGGGCCACCTACACAGGCCACCCTGACTGTGGTGCTTGGTGGTAGAAAGAAATTAACACTGCTACTGCTGCAGAATTATTATGCATAACAATAGATGTCTTGCATGGGCTGTTGCTGTTCACTGTAAATCAGCAAGAATCTAAGCAAAATTAAGACTAAATATGCAAAAATTGTTTTGCTTCATTGAATGTGAAACCTGGAATCTAGCATGGTAGGTACCAAATGTCTGTGCTTTTGAAATTTGGTTCTGCTACATATGTTACACTTTGTTCTTCAGCTTGTAGATCCTGGAGTCAAAGCATGGACACCTACCAAAGGAAAACAGAATATTATAATGTTTGTTGGTTTGCAAGGAAGTGGTAAAACAACAACTTGTTCAAAGGTAACATGCAGTGAATCTATTTGCATGGTTTTTGGTTTTGGGGTGTTTTTTTTGCTTGGGGAAGGTGGTAGTCATTGGACTAGTTAAGTAGGATTTGTTTGTGATTTGTGCTGTTTCTATTAGTTGGAAAGCACTAACTCACTGCAATGTAGAGATATTTTTGCAGAATGGTTTCTGAGGTGAGATGAATGTTCAAAATAATATTCTTCTGGAGCAATTTATGGCTTGTAGAACTTCCTTCAAAAATTTTTAAACTAAACTCTTGATGAAACAATATACAGATAACAAAGATTCTTTCTAGTTTTCCCTGTACTTAGTTGCTATCTGGAGTTAAACCACAACACTGTAGTTAATTTTCTATGTTTAAGACAAGTACTATAAATGAAACCTATCTCATTCCATTACCTATTTAAGGAAGCCAGTGGAATTTGACTTTTGTATTAGATACCTCAGTTAAGTATGTGGTGTGAAACCTCTTCCAGCCGCTGATTCATTGAGGAAATTTACATTTGTATTTTTTCAAGGCTAAAAAAGAATGCTCTGAATCAACACATCATAAAATGGACGAAGTTGGAAGGGACCACAGTGGGTCAGCTATTTCAGTCTCCCTGCTCAAGCAGGGTCATCCCAGAGCACACGGCACAGGATTGTGTCCATACAGTTGCTGAATATCTCCGGTCAGGGAGACTCCACACCCTCTCTGAGCAACCTGTTCCAGTGCTCAGTCACCTGCACAGTAAAGAAGTTCTTCCTCATGTTCAAGTGGAACTTCCTGTGCATCAGTTTCTGCCCATTGCTTCTTGTCCTATTGCTTAGCACCACCAGGAGAAGCCTGGCTCCATCTTCTTGACACCTTCCCTTCAGATACTTTGATAAGGTCCCCTCTCAGTCAACAGTAAGCAGAATCCAAGAGTTAGTAAAATGAGAACTTGAGTTATTTATAGTCATTGCTAGCTCAGAAAATGAAATCAGAAACACAGTCAAGCAGCTGTTTTTGTCTTGCCATTAATAATTATTTATAACATACATTTCTAAATAATGGCCATGCTAACATTTGATACTTCCACAGAGTTACTCAGTGGCCTCAGTTATAGGAAGGCTGGCTTGACTTTGTGTCCTGTCTGTGTGTACTTCAGTGACTCACAAGCTGTTAAACAGTGTTATGTCAGTGAGACTTTCGTGTAACTACTTGTTTTGAATTTCTTTTCACAGTTAGCATACTTTTATCAGAGGAAAGGCTGGAAGACCTGTTTGATATGTGCAGACACGTACAGAGCAGGTAATACAGACTTTAATGATGTGGTTATCTATAATGTTTACAGATCTTCTTAAGTAGTCCCCTGACTATACCTGTCTTACAGGTGCTTTTGACCAGTTAAAGCAGAATGCCACAAAAGCAAGGATTCCCTTTTATGGGAGGTAAGCATCTTTCAGAATTAGTTTGGAGAACAATTTAACTCCAGTGATGTATTGTTCCTTATTGAATATCTTGCACTAAGCCTCATTCAGTGTTGCCTAATTACTTAGATTTTAGTAATATATTCTGAGTAATATTTGATCAGATGAAAATTCTGCCTAATTCAGTATACTGCCAGGAGTGGCAGGTGGGGATAGTGTGAGAAGAGGTCAGACATCTAGGAATAATTCACTACAATGCTCTTTATTGTATAGCAGTTCATAGACCTTTACCAGACATATTCAGATTTTCAGGAAGTAGCTTACAGATCCAAGGATACTGTTTTCAAACACTTAATTTTTATTGTCAAGTAGAGGCAGAGGTGGACTAAATTAGCTTTCATAAAGCAGTAAATCACCTTACTCTAAGCTTCACTGGAGGTGTACTGTCTAGGTGTTCAGTTAAATCATATTTCAGGGAAGGGGTATAGAAGTTAAAGCATCTCTCAGCGAGTCAGTCCTTTGTACTTCAATTCACTGAGTAAGGGTAAGTGTCTTGAAATTCCCTCTTGAAATTCAGGTAGATTTATAGTTAATGAGTTTGTGGTCAAGTAATGAAATTTTAAATTAGTTTCTTTGGGAACAAAGAATTGCACATGTATAGAGATGTTTCTCTTTTTGATCAGTTACACAGAAATGGATCCTGTAATTATTGCCTCGGAAGGTGTGGAGAAATTTAAGAATGAAAACTTTGAAATAATCATTGTTGATACAAGTGGACGTCACAAACAAGAAGACTCTTTGTTTGAAGAGATGTTACAAGTCGCTAACGCCATAGTGAGTAGTTTTGAGAAATACAGTAACTTGTCATAGCCATTTGACTACAATTGATTTCTCTTTATATCCTAATGTTCTGTGTAGATTTTGCTTTAACTACTAGATTATATTAGAAATTACAAAGATATATGAATAGGCAAAGGCTGAATGACCAGTGCTTGATAGTTTTGTGTCAGTTTTAATTGTTCTATCTGTAATTCAAGGATACTTGCGTATAACTGGACTGCCATTCCTGCTTTAATTTTCCGGATCTTTGCATTGAAAAACTAGATAAAAGAACCAGTCTGATCTGGTTTCCTGTAACTATGAATACAAAACTCTCTGTGATTGTCACAAATAATTGCCCTGAAATGAGAGGATGATTGGATAACTTTCAACAGTTTTGATATGTAAATGAAGCTGGTGTTTCTTGTATGGGTTTAAAAAGTCTGGCTTTTTCTTTGATTCTGTGGTCTTGCATGACAATATAATGCTTCCCACAAAATTCCTGCTAATGGCTAACTTGTTTTCAGAGGAATGGATGTCTTAAATCTCTTAATGTAAAACTGAATGTAATATGTGAGCCATTAATTTCTTGTAGATACTAATTAGCTCGTTGGCTCAAAATACTGGCTAAAATCGCTTACAAGTAATAAGCACAAACCTATTAAATTGTAATGTTCTGTGTTGTCGATAAATCTTTCATGTAGTAATACAGCATCAGAGTTTTCCAAATGGTCCTTAGATAATACTGTTCATAAAATGTCCTGTTTTAAACTGCACAGCCCTTACGTACTGTTACTACAGGAAATTCTGCTACCAAACATAATGCATGAACACTCTTTAGTAAAGCAGGAAATTGTTATTTTTGTGTATCTCATTTCTCCTAGCAACCAGATAACATTGTTTATGTGATGGATGCTTCCATTGGCCAAGCTTGTGAAGCTCAAGCTAAAGCTTTCAAGGATAAAGTGGACGTAGCTTCTGTTATTGTTACAAAGCTCGATGGACACGCAAAAGGAGGTGGAGCTCTTAGTGCGTAAGTATTGTGGTATAACAGTGTCCAACATCTGGCCATGTGAAGCCAGCCATGAAATGCCTTATTGTCTCACAGAAACCTGTGAAAGTGTCACTGTCACACTGCACAGAGTCTGAGATTTAAGCTGGTAACACTGAGATTCTTACCCTTCTTCTGGTGGATGGGATCATCAGTTGATACTTAACATCAGAATCAGATATTATGATGTGTTTTCAATATGGTAGTGTGTATTGTCACATGTCAAACTTCTGTCTTCTGAAAACAACATCAAGCAATATTGTGTATCAGGCATTTTTCCAAAAAGATACATTTGGGCTTAATACATACAGCTTACCTGAAGAGTTTGGTTCTCATTTAATGCCTAAGAGTTTTTTCCAAAAGGGGAAAACCTCTGCCTCATCATATCTAGTGGCCTTAAAACTGGTGGTGCAAAGCAAACTTTTGGATTGCCAGTGTCCAGCAACTTGGTAAAAAGTTGTCTGCAGTCATACTTACCTGAATTCAATTGTCATTGGACTTCCCATGTGCTGTATCTTGGCAAACTATTGACTAGACCATTTTATGTTTTATCTTCAGCCTCATATACTTGTTCCAGCTGTGTTTCAATGATACAGCTTGTATGGAGCTCAGATGGTTTGTCAAAACAGTCAAAGTTAACCAACACTGACTTTTTACATCACTGTCTGACTGTGATCTAAAGTGTTACTGTTCTTGAACTGCCTTATGTCTTGTGCTTTATTTATAGCATAGTGATGGAAAATTAAACCTTTTGGTATTTTCATTTTGCCCATGTTTTACTTGTCATGCATTAAGTTGGCTGTATTTGCTTTATACTGTCTGTGGTCTGGAAGCTGAGTTTCATCTAAAAGCTAGTGCCAATAATTGATTAGTGAAAATATTCTGAGTTTGCTTATGTCTGAGCTTTTTTTCCTGTATTGAAAGTGAGATTGTTGTATGAGGTGCCTTGAAGAAAATGCAATCAATACCTGTGTCATCTAACCTCCCAATATTACAATAAAGTGGAGGTGCTTTTATTTTTCTTTCTTTCTTTCCTCTCAAGTTTCTTAAACTCAGCAATGAAAATAAGCAACTTCTATTTCTGTTGGTGATTTTTTCAAAGCAGAGTTTGTATTTTACAAAGTACTGATTAGAGAAAAATCTTTTTAACTACTCTCAGCTACATATCCAAATGCTGCATGTTTTCTCCTTAATAGTTTGAGGAGTAAGACAGATACTTCAGAGAGGATGCATAGTGTTGAGTATGCCTAGCTGATTATGTTAATAGATGGTACAAAATATGGATGGTTTTTGAGGCCATTTCATAAAATATATTTTACTGCAGAGTTGCTGCCACAAAGAGTCCTATTATTTTTATTGGAACTGGTGAACACATAGATGACTTTGAACCCTTTAAAACACAGCCTTTCATCAGCAAACTTCTTGGTATGTATGTACTATGTACAATTGTACTTAAAAGACACTTTGAATTGGATAATGGAAAGTCAGTGTTAATTTCAGAACTGTTTTCTTTTTCCAGGTATGGGTGATATTGAAGGATTGATAGATAAAGTAAACGAGTTAAAGTTGGATGATAATGAAGCACTCATAGAAAAGCTAAAACATGGTAAGTTATTCCCAAAGCTTGAATAGCAGGTGCACAACAGTAATGTAATTGTGGCAGGTTCTCTGTGACAGAGACCACTGAGTTAATTTGTTATTTGTAGACACAACTTGCTCATGTGCACAGTGAAGAATAGCTATTTTTATGTATAGCAAGCAGGTAACCTGAGTTGTGAGAAAGGAGAGTAAGACCAAAATGCTACTGTGACTTCTGCTAACTTTTTTTTTTCTTGTTGTACTTCAGGTCAATTTACATTAAGAGATATGTATGAACAATTCCAAAACATCATGAAAATGGGACCATTCAGTCAGATCTTGGTTAGTTATCCCCCAAATTATTTTATTTTACCAGATTTTCATTGATATTTTAAAAATTTCTGTAAAATTAGAACTCTTCATTGAGACTGGTGTTAGTCTGTGCTGTGTGTTTTTCAAAAAGGTGAAATGATTTGCCTACTGCCATATATAACAACTGAACTAAAAATTGCTGTCTATACTTCTGACTGCTTAATTAGAGTTGACTTTGCCTATTCTGATACAGCTTTTGTTTTCCTTTTTTAAAACAAGGGCATGATCCCTGGTTTTGGAACTGACTTCATGAGTAAAGGCAATGAACAGGAATCAATGGCAAGGCTAAAGAAACTTATGACTATAATGGACAGTATGAATGATCAAGGTAAACCAAATGTCATGCACTATTGTTCTTTCTCCATTGTTAAGATGACTCTTTGGAACCAAAAAGACATTGCAGCATCTACAGTGACAGAAAATGACAAATATTTAACACTCTTAGAAATGGCAAATGGCAAGGAGTACATGTGTCTCCATCTTCCTGAATGTCTAAATATTTAGAGATAGCTTGATTGCCTGTTGCTTCTCTGCCTCGTGTAGAATAGGTGGGATTTTGATGCATTCTATTAGAAATTAATGAATTTTTACTTTTTAATATTGTAACTGTTCTTAAATTATTAATGCTATACTTGCAAATTAAAAAGCTATTTTAATCTTTAATCTAGCATTGCTGTCTTTTTTCCCTATCCACCCTCCAGTCTATTTGGTGACGTAGCCCAGTCTCTAGAATTCAAAGTGTTATTTCTAATCCACCCATACCTCCTGCAGAAATATGCTCTTCCCCTTGTGCTAAACCCATTAATATGGCTTAAGACCAAGTATGCTGAGAGTGTAATTTATTCAATTTTTAACATATGAAGGTTACAGCTTTTTAGTACTACTTCCTAGAATATTATGTATCAATTATTTATGTGAAATCCTGCTTTGTCACTTCTAAAACTAGGTGTTTATTCTCTGACTCAAAACTAAATTCTCAAGAATGAGAACAGGTTTGCTACCAACTGTAACAGTTTTTGATGTCAGTAACTCAATATATTTTTCTTTTCCACACTGTAATTGCAGAACTTGACAGTACAGATGGTGCCAAAGTTTTCAGTAAGCAGCCAGGAAGAATCCAAAGAGTAGCAAGAGGTTCAGGTGTTTCTACGAGAGATGTTCAGGAGCTTTTGACCCAATACACTAAGTTTGCACAGATGGTGAAAAAGATGGGTGGCATCAAAGGGCTTTTCAAAGGTAAAAAAACCCAACACCACAAACAAACCAACCAAACAAAAAAAACCCTAAAATTTGTTAATTGGTGGGGAGGTTACTTGATGTGCGAACACAGAGGAAATGTGAAAACATTGATTAGGGAGAGCAGAAAGTGAGTTGTAGCTTGCTCATTTTCATGATGTTTGAAAATTTTTTTATGTAACTGGTAAGACTTGCGCTGTTCTTGGTGATGCTACCGTGTAGCTTAGCAGGGAAAGCCACTGTATTTCTGTCAATGTGGACTTGATTACTAACACTGCAGTCTGTTATGTGGGGTGCAGGGACTTAAAGTACTTTTAAGAGGCTGATGTAGTAACTTCTCATAATGGACTCATGGATTTGAATCTAGACTTAGAAAGTACCATTCAGATTTCTAGCCTGATATGCTAATCCACTTTTTTTTTTTTTTGTAGGTGGTGATATGTCAAAGAATGTAAACCCATCTCAGCTGGCCAAACTTAACCAACAGATGGCAAAGATGATGGATCCAAGAGTTCTTCATCACATGGGTATATGCTGACTTTTTATATTATGTTGGACCATTTGAAATATAGAATTGAGGAAGGTGATGTGAGAATATCTGCATTATATATCAGTATTAAGTATTTCTAGGATTTTCTAACAAGAATCAGAGTTTAGTCTAAATGCTTTGCACTTAACAGTGCTTAATTTAGTCCTTTTGTTTGGATTCAGCTCTCAAAATGGGCAATTGGAATGGTGTCTGGGAATAGTGATAACTTGAGGCATGACTGTGGTAAAGCAAATCTTCCTAAACTTCCCTTCTAAACTTTGCTTCAAGTAATTAAATTTGACAAGAGCACTTTTAAATAAAGGTAGCACAGCCTTACTAATCAATACTGATAATTCCTTCAAGGATTTTTCTTTTGTCTAGTTCTTCATGCACAGGTCATCTTAAAACCTACTTTAAGCCTGGTGTTTTGCAGACCTTTGTATAATTACTCACTGAGTTCTTTACTTCCAATAGCCATTTAAACCCAGTCCAACAGTATTTGGCTTCTGCATTTGTATATTACTGAAATAGTGGGTGTACTGTAATGAGTTCTTGAGCAAGAGAGCTGTGCTTCAGAGTTAACACATTCATGTTCTCACTTATCTTCTGCAGGTGGCATGGCAGGTTTGCAGTCAATGATGAGACAATTTCAACAAGGTGCTGCTGGCAATATGAAAGGCATGATGGGATTCAACAATATGTAAAGAAGCCTTAATACAAATGGACTTGGTTGACTCTTCATTACAACTTCAGTGAAAGAATTTTGCTTTCTTCCTTTTTACAGTGATGAGGGAGTGGTCTTTTGAAATCTTATCCAGGCTTCTCAGTTTCTACATCTAATTTTTGAAAACTATTTTTGCTTAAATTAGTTCCTCTCCACTAATAACTGATGGCACCAAGAGTAATTCAATTTAATGAAACAAAATCATGATGTAAAATTTTACTATTTAGAGACACTTTTTAATTGTTTACATCAAATGGCAGCCATTATATTTGTAAACAACCCTGGTCTTTGGTTATAGTAACATAAACTGTCACAAATATACTGTAAAATAAAATGTAAGTGGTTATAAACAAGGGAACAGCCTGTTTCTTCAGTTCTTTATCACTGTCCTTTATCAATATGAAATGAGATGATTTCCTTAGTTTGATTTGTTTCTAAAAACTGTTGTAACTCATGTTTGGCACAGAGACTGTAAGAATAGTTCGGTATCTGAAAATTTGTTGGTGGTGCTCAGGTGTGGACCATTCTTAGAAGATGAGATGTGCTGTGCTCAGGTTTCTACAAGACTTTGTTCTACAGAATTTTATCATTCTTTCCCTACAGACAAGGAATGAAGTGACTGAAAAAATGCAGCTATGGAGATATCAAACTGTTTCATATACTGAAGGTAATCTTCATACCAGCCTGCTAATTAAGCAGGTTTTTTGTTATGGTGATAATTTCTAATGCATACTATTTGAAATTCTGTGTTGGTACTTAACTTGAAAACAGAGATAGCTGTATCTAACAGAGCATATTACCCCAGCTCAACTACAATGTGATCTTAATTTCCTATAGCATTTCAGTTTACTGTGTTGGTCTCAAAGGGGTAGAATCTACAGGCATAATTCAGAAACTAGGTAGACCAGATGAACCTTGAAGTCCAACATAGATCTTGGCAAATATCTCTTAGCCTTAAGGGAAGAGGGTGTATTATGAATCTTAATATTCTGCAAAGTGCTTGGTTTGTAAATGGACACCCATTGCTATTGCTTAGAGAAGATAAAAGCTAAATGTAGTAATTAAACCAGGTGGGTCCCTCTGTCAGCCAGTTCTTTGAGAAGGTGGCAGCTAACAGTGAATATCTTACATTGGAAATTATGCTCTTGTACTAGTATGAGGCATGCTGTAACTTAGTTTATAATGTGAAACTGTCTTCTGCTTGGTTAGTGGTACTTCTGTTCAATGTATGGAGGATCTGAAAAAAATCCAGTTATGCTATTTACCTAATGCATTGCATTTTATGCATAGCATTAGTCTGTAAAAGGATCAGTTAAGTTGTATCTTTAGTATTTTAAATGTAACAAAAGAATGAGTCCTTGCATATTGCCAGCTTGTGGGGGAGCTGTCCTCAGCTACTTAAGTGGTTTGTGTTTACTAAAACCTGATTTTTTTAATAGTAGTTTCAGTTCTTGAATAAACCAATGAAATATACAAAATTATACAGAAAAGAGTATCATATCTTGCTTTGGAATGCAGTCGGTAGGGGAGAGTGGATAGTTAAATGCTTTTGATGGAAATCAAACATGAATAGGCATATTGAGAGTGAACACTGAAGCACTGTGCTTCAGGACAGGCTCAGTCAGACCATCAAGTTCCCAACAATTAACATTCTATTTTCAATTTGTTGCATACATTTAGTTTAAGCTTTTAGTTCACCATTTGCAAACTACTAACACTGCTACCAGATAGGAAGAGAGCTGTCACTAGTGGAGTATTGGCAGAAGCAAGGGCAAGTTCAGAATGGATTTCCTTTAAAGTATAAGATGTGTCAATTGTTATTTCTAAGATATATGCTGGAATGAACAAAGTGTATGCTGTTCTTACCTTAGTGAGCCAGACAGAAAATACTTCGGAGCCTGCTTAGAAAAATTGCCTGAGGATCTCAAGTCTGAAAAAAAAAACAAAAAACCATGTATGCTGGAGGCACCAAGGAGAGTTCAACTGTATAAGAGCACTTCTAAAATCCTCTCATAGCTTTGTATGAGAAAATTTTAGATATTGGGATATAGTTTTTATGTTTATGCATCCTGCAGAGCACAGTGTTTGGAAGAAAATGCTAGAGTTGTTGCAGGACAATGTTCTGTACTATCAATTTGGTATTCTGAATTGGTGTTTTATGAGGGCTCTCATAGCTTGATGCAAATAAAACACGATTGACAAGTGTGTAACAACTCCCCCAGCACCCTTTTCTTGCATTAGGGGCTTTTGTACTCATCTTCCACAGCATCTCAGAAAAGTCTGCAGAAAAGTTTTCTCTGGCATACAAGAATCCTGAAGGCAAGCAAAATTTGCTGAAAATACTTGTAAGACTGAGGTCTGTCTTCTTGTAGGTATCTTGCTGAAAACAGTTGCTGCTGTCAGACAAGTTTGTCTGAGCTGTTTGAGCTCAGTCTGCTGCTGAGCAGCCCAGTGAGAGGAAACAGGTATGATGGTCAATAGATAGGTGTGTGATAGGAGCTGGACAGTTAATTATTAGCCCACACAAATAGCTGAGCGTTTATTTGTGAACAGTTTTTACTGTTCCATAGGATTTTCCATATTGACATATGCTAAGTTTACTAAAAGTGTCTAAGTTGCAAATGTCAATTGTTCTGGGAGGTGAAAGATTGAGTTCAATATTACTGTACAGCTGCTGTAATCACAGCAGAGGCAAAGGAAAGCAAGTCGTTTGGTTGATGACTGAATGCTGTTCTTTAAGAGCTGTTACCCGCTTTCAACCTGTCCTTACTAAACAGAATGTAGACTCTACTGTGGGTAAGAGATTTATGTATCCTAAGATTAATTTGTTTATTTGCAGATATAAGTAACAAATATTTTTAATACCTAAAGCAGATGTTCAGCTCAGTACTGTCTAAAATAATACTCTAGCCTTTAATTTGTATTTAATATAATGCATTCTGTGTGTCAGCCCTTTTCATCAAGGGAACATTTTTTGCCTTATGCTAGTATAATTGTGTGACATGTTCGTGCTTTACCTGGAATTTTAATTTGTCTTGGGGTCTGGATAATGCTTTACTATGACTAAGAAAGTCTAAGAGTGCATATGTGCTATAGACTGTAATTTTTTGGAAGCTATTCATAATGATGCAAGACTGAAGGGTGGTTCTTGCTCTGTAAGTGTATGTTACAGCCCTTAGTTCCAACTTTAAGAAAAATAAAATTAAAACTACTCGTTCTTTTTGTCACGATAGAAAGGATGTTTCAAATGCTTCCATCTCCAGCTGTTTTCAGGAGTAGTTCGGCACTGGCCAATGTACCTTTTGCCGGGGTCAGCCCTATTTCTCTGTTCAGGCTGGGCCTTCACCTGCAGCACAGAGGGCTTGCACAGGCTGGGGGAGAAGGGCTCCTGCCTCTGCTGCAGCTGCTGAGCAACCCTATTACCTGGCAGACACTTCACCCTGCCTGCTGCCAAGGCATGTTATTTTCTCACCCGGACGAATCTGGGGGGCCAGGGCACCCTTGCTTTACATTTCTTTCTTGTTCAGGGTTTGGTCCTTTACAAAGTGCTGAGTGCCTGATAGTGGCAGGCTGAGCAGGGGTGGCCCTGGGAGCGGAGCACCCCTAAATCCTGCCCAGGACCCTCCTGTGCTTCTCAAACGGTTCCATTATTTTGGACGTTATTACAGCATTCTGGGACGATGATGTATATGTTGTCCCCAGGACCCAGGTTTGTTCCTCTTTGCCGGGCAGCTCACGCTTCCTCCTCCTGGGTCGAGGTGCGGCCGTGCCCCAGAGCCCGGCCGCGCCCCTGCGGGCTCCGCCTGCTGCCGGGCGGCGGACACGGCCGGGCCGCGGCTGCCCNCGGTCGGTCGGTCCGTGGGCCGGTGTGCCCGCCCGTGCAGCGCGCTGTAATTACAGTCAGCGCGGCGGGCTCGCGTGTCTGCGGTGTCTCCGGCTCGCCGGCGGACAATGCCTCCGACAAACGAGCCCGATGAATATTTAAGCGGGACAGGTTTCCCGTCCCTCCGCGCTGGCAGGCCGGGAAGGCGCGGGCCGGGAAGGCGCGGGCCGGGGCACTGCCCCTCCCCGGCCGGGCTGCTGCTCCCTCCGCTCCGGGGGCGTCTCCTCTTACAGCCCTCCGCTGACTCTGGTTTTGTTGTCTTCTCTGTCGGAAAGGCTCGTGCTGTTTCATTTAGTTTGAAACGCAAGGGTGGGAAGTCAAGCAAGCAATATGAAAAAAAGAAACACCTCACCCAAACCTAAGCAAATCCTCCCCTCCTCAAACCCTAGCCAGAAGAGTTAACACAGATCAGTAGGGCAGCCACGGTGGCATGTTAGAAATACTTTTCATTAACTGTTACCAGCCTTCTATTGACTAGCAGTGTCAGGTCAGCTCTGTGCAAATGGAATTGCTCATCTCTCTGAGCACGAGTGGACATCACACACCCCGGTGTTTTAGATCGTCAGCTCTCAAGGATCCCTGCATTCAGTGAGTTAAAAGATGCCAAAGGGAATAGTCTGATCTTCCTATTGATTTTTGCTTTTCTTCTTCCTCTCCTTCATTACGTTATTGCATCACCCAGTATGTCAGCTCTCCTAGCTTACCTGCAGGTGTCCAGGCACACCTTTTCCTTAATTGTAGTTTATTTATTTTGACAGATGAAGTCTGAAGTTCCATTGTGCTGGATATTGTACCAACACTTTCAAAAAATGCCCTGCTCTCTCTGTTTCTGGCCAAAGGGTGAGATAGGAGAGTGGGTATAAAGAAGGTAAACACGGAACAGCAGTTTCAGATACTGACTTCTGCACAAGCAAGATTTGTATGTGTGCTATAAAGCCAAGAAAAATGTCAAGAGGACGTTTAAGAGAAAGTTGCTTTATAATGTTTACCAAGGACCTTAAGACTGTCAGCCAGCGTGGTGAAAGCACAAGAGTGACTGGCCTTCATGTCTAATAGTTGCCGGGGTTAAGACAAATACTGAGTCTTTCAAGAGCATATGTGTTAGAGAAGGACGAGCCTATGCAAAAAAAATGAGGTCACAAACTTGACTAGAGCCATGCACTGGAAGAATGATCTTTGTAAAATGTTCTGAATTAGAAAAGATCAAAAGGAAGGAAGAATTAGAATTAGAAGGAAGATCAAAAGTATAAATTCCCAAACAGGAAATACTGTAACATTTAAGCTGTAAAATGAGTCTAGCTGACAACTCTAGAATAGATCTGCATTGCCACAGTTTTGAAAGGATAAATAAAATTTAGTGATGCTGAACTTTCTTTTTGTAGCTTGGAGGGTTGACTTTTATTGACATTGTGCAGGTAAAAAAATGAAAAAGACAAAGGCTACCGTGATGACTAAAACCCACACAAATTTGTTGACTAGGTAATAATGAAAGCAACACCTGATACATATTATTTTATTTAATAATGTAGAACTTTGAACCAGATTACTACGGGAACCAGATCCATTGTTCCTTGATGAATCCTTACTGCCTTGAACTGCTGCATTTGTTTGAAGTGTTGCAGCAGTACCAGTTACACAGAGCTGCTTGTTGTAGATAGTGTAAGTGGAGTGTGGAATGGGTGTGCAGGGAATTAAAGGCTGATTTTTAAACTTGAAACAGGAACCGACATTTTTTTCTAAGTTAAAATATTTGAAGCATTTGCATTAAATGAGCCAAAATCAGATGAAGAGGCTATGCCTTTAGAGGAGCTCTGAGAAGAGGCTTATATTGCTTGCTGTTACTAATCACAGTGATATTTATAATGTTGTGTTTGCAAGACACAGTGCTCTTCAGTTCTGTGACTAAACACAAAAACCTGTGTCATTGTATGGTACCAATAGAGAAGTGTGGAACGTTCACAGAAAGCTGGTTCTGTGGTGCTTTTTGGACCAAAAAATGCAGTAAGTGGCACCTGCTTTTATAGTGGCAGCAAGGAGTGCTTCCTGTCCTTAGTGTGCTTCAGCATTCATGTTTTTGTAGCTTTTCTCTGTTCCCAAGACTGATAGACAGTAGAGAGAGTGCACTGAGCCCCAGATAGTTTTGTCTTTCTACATGAAAATCTGATTCTGCATGAAAATATCATGCTGCTTCAGCTGAATTACTCCATTGAAAACTTGTGTCTGAATTCTGCTCTGGTCGTCCAGGAAAATGCCTGAAATGTGCCACCGTAGCTAAAGAAATACTGGGGGAAGCTGAGATGACTTGCAGTTTTGAGGAGTGATGGTACGAGGGCTTGGAGAGATGATGAATCGGTGTGCTTCCTCTCCACACTGTAGAGCTCAGCACGTGATCTTTACCTTCCCTCCCTCTTCTCTATGGGCATGAGAAAAATCTGTGTCTGGAATGACGGAAGCCATTTGGCTCCCCGCAGCCCCCTCCTGCCTCTCTGTCCCATGCCCACTGTCTTTCCCAGCTAACCAAGCCTGTTTGTGTTGCAGAGCTGTTTTATGTAATCTAGCGTGAGAGATGGCAATGATGATGCTGTGCTTGCAGTGATTATGGAACGTCTTCCAACTATGTAATAAAATACCTGGTTTTATTTATAATTATTAATTGTGCTCTGTGTAGATCATTGTTTTGCATAGGGAAGAAGTCAGAAATTGGAATATACCCATTTTATGCAACCTGGAATCTGTGTGCATGTACACACATGTCATTCCTTATGATACAGTTTCAAATTACGTGAGCTCATGCATTTTTTAAAACCTTCATGGTACATTAAAAACATGTGGCTGGCATTTCCTAACCTTTGTGGCCTTCTCTACACGATGGAAGTGTTTTCAGAAGAATTTTGTGCATTTGATGCAGTAGTATCTAAACACTACCCAGACAAAGGCTCTGTTTTGATAGCTACAGTACAAAACCTTATTAAAATTCACTTGCTGCAGGAGTTACTAGCCTAAAGAGTTACTGATTGGCCTTTGAACTAGACGTATATATTTTTAATGCTTGTGACCCAAAGTCTGCATTGTAGTATTCAGCAGCTGGAAGAACAAAAACAGACTTTGTACTTCTCATTTTATATGTCCTTAGCCACAGAATTAAGCGTTGTCCTTTTCGCATGGTCCTAATGGTGGTTGTTGATGAAAGCCCACAGGAGCAGATTCCTTGGCACATCCTTTTAAAGCTTGAGCCTGGCTGCTTAGTTGTTTGGTTCTCTTCTGTGCTAGAGGTGCCTGCCCGAGCTCACGAAGGTGGTTACAGCCTATGAAGTTTGATACATTTCTTTAGATATTAGTTCCAAAACCAACAATACTCCTACATAATGCAGTGCTCTTTCAGAGCAGGTGTTTTTAATACCACCTTTTCATGCTGAAGTGAAGGCACTTACCTTTTTGTTACTTTTAGAGGAGAGATCAGTTTTTACATATCTTGCAAACAATATTGTTTCAGTCTTTTCTTTTACCTACAGCCAAGCTCTTTCAAATATCCACTGCATATGCTAATCAATCTAAAGTATTTTAAATATCTCATCAAGTTTTTTAAGGCAGAACTTCCCAGATCCAGAAGCATGTACTTGAGATAATGATTTTTTTTCTCTTTATAGCAACTTGCAAAGGGTGATGGTGGTTTTGAGAATGTGGAGCTTGGTGTCATAGGAAAGAAGAAGAAAATTCCAAGGAGGGTTATTCATTTTGCAAGTGGAGAAACAATGGAAGAATATAGTACAGATGAAGAGGAAGATGAACAAGAGAAAAAAGACCTGTTGCCTCCTGTAGATCCTGTAGGTATTTTACTTGATAAATTGCTACTTCTGGTAACTATCCATGTTTTATAATTTATTTTTGGTCTCACAAATCTGATTTAGTATTCAGTATTAAAGATTCCATTAATTTGTTTGGCTTTAGGAACTCAAAAATCTGTGAGAAGTATTTTTGGTAAGTTTTATCCTAGAGTTCTCCTCCACTAAAATAGCCCTGATAACTAGAAGTGGGTTTAATTTCCTCTAGTTTGTCCTTTCCAGCATTTCTCTCTCTAATAATATTTGCTTGGTATCTCCTTGATTTGTACTGTTGTTTAAAAAATATGTGCAGGGAAGACATTTGTTTCCTTGCTGACAGTGGAGAGTTGAACCTGTAATTTAGGGTTACTATGCCAGCAATTTGATATAATGAAAAAAGTACAGAAGGGAAAGAAACATATGACTAGCAGAAATAAAGGAAAACTGATAGATATATAATTATATATAAAAAACAAGTGTTAAAAGGACCTGCCTAGTCTATGTATGTATTGTTCATTTGTCTTGTAAGCTGTTGAGATGTTGGCTGACTTGTGCCTGGAGTTTCCTTTTATTGGCCCAGATTCAAATGAAGTATCAACAAAACTGTTGCCAGTAGTGTGTATTGTAGCTGCTAAAATACATTTTCCTTTTTGTCAATGATTCTGGATCTATACTTAGAGGTAAAATGAAACATATAATCTGTTTTATTCTGTTGGCCTGTCCAAAAAACTATTTTGTGGTGATATTGTGATTGCAAAGCTCACAGCTGTGTGTGCCAACACCAGCAGCTCCCCACCCTCTAGCAGTCAATCCCAGAGAAGATTCACATCCTTCTCTTCATCTCTCTATGTGCCCAGTCTCATGTTTCTTTTATGACAACCCCAGAAACTGGTATCCCAACCACCTCTTTTCTCTGACCTCCTACAACAATTCTTACCCCAATAAACTGGGTCTGCAGTCCTATTGCTTGCCTGCTGCTGGGGCTCCCTTCTCTGGTCTTGGATGCCTGTACTGAGATGGAGACTCCAAAATTGACTTTGGGTCAAAATTGGGTCCTTCCTGGTGTGCTGGAGTGCAGTCAGGCAGCCAGGAGTCGTAGCTTTGTGCAGCAGGTAGTCCTGCCTGCTTGCACACTGGAGGCACTTGGTGTAGAGTTGCTTGTTCCCACACTTCAGAGAAAAGTCCTTGCACGCACATAAACCTGTGCACTGCTTTCTACTTGATACTGCTGTTGAAATGACTTCTGCACCATAGTTTGGCAATCTGTAATTAAGAAATGTTGTGGTTGAAGATTTCTATTTATTTGTATGTATTCATCCTGGGAGAGCTTGGCTTTGTTGAAGGAATTGAAGAGTTTGATTTTCTGCTTTTACACTTCTGAAGAAGTGGTGAACCATAAGAGGTTTGCTTTGGGAAGGACTGTCAATCAATACCACTTCTCACCTCTGTAAAATGAATTTATCTTGAAGAAAAAAAAATAGGGAGGGGGTTGAGGACTAAGCTGCAGTGAGACTATGGGAATTTAGCTGGGATTGGGGTTCCTAGTGATTCACAAGCAAAGCTGTTGCATTGCATCTTGTATGGATTGATGGCAGCAGTCATTCTTACTGGGCAGTTCTTGTATGCAGCTAACATTAGCCTGAGAGCAGGGAGGATATAATCAGTATAAAATACATGAAGTTTATAGTTTGAAAAGAAATGTATTATAGTCACAAACAATGAGTAGGATGTTAAGCCTTGCTAGGTGCTGAGCTTTTTTTCCTCCTTAAGGATCTTAAAGAAATGCAAGAACTGTGAAGCTTACTGAATATTACAGTAATGTTCAGGTGTCTTCAGTGTCAGATCTCCATGAATGTCTGAGAGATTTCTCGTCTCAGTTATAATGAGCAGGGTATGAGATGTGTATGATTTTTTGGTGCTGTTTCCTGACAGTAGAAGAGTTCTGCTGTGGTACAGTGATGGAAGGCTCACGAGCCCTGGGGTGCATGTTGTGAGGGCAGAGACGTGCATGCTGCTGTGCAAATGGACACTTAACTAAAGAGCCCTCGAGTGTGCACAACAGCCAGGAATGTTGTGTGATTGTTCCCCTGCTTCCCTAAGACAGATTTTTTTTTTCCTGAATACCAAAAATTGAATTGTATGGCAAACTTGAGATTGCTCTATTCTCCTTCTATAATTTATTAAATCCTTAATTTTTATTACACTTCTTAATAAAAGGACACCCCCAAACCAGAATAGTTTATTGTGGAGCACAGTATGCCTTATTATGTATTGCTTTTTACCTTGATAGAACGAACTTGATTAGAGCAGGAGTTGCCATTAAGTGAGGTTCACTTTATCTGCTGCATGCTTCATGTATCCCAGCTGAGCCAAACAATTGCAGAAATATTAGTCCAAGCTGAGCTTTGATGTTGTAGCCAACAGCTGCTTTCAAAATGTTTTTAATGTAGGATTTCTATAAAAGCAATTAAATAGTCTGTTTGCTGAGACCAGCATGTCTAAAACTTGTTACCTCAGTTGGGATACAAAAAAGTATGTTGCATGTAATAGCTGTTTCTGTTCCAGTTTATTTTTAGAAAAAGCACATTTAATGTTTTGAATGGAAACTTTACATCATGAAATTTCAAAGCTCAGCTGGTATTGGCATCCTGGAAACCTTCAAATGAGTTTAAGGGAAACAAATATTTTGCTGTATTGTAAAGAAATGTCTTCAGTAAGTACCTTGCTTTGATTGTGCTTATTGCTAAGCAGGCAATGACAATGTTTGTCTTACTAAGCAAAGTAGTATGTATATATTCTGATATTATGATAACCAGAGCACCTGGTGTGGTGGACTGCTACCACTCATAAAAAACCCAAATTTTCAAAAAGAACTGGGTTTTAAATTTTGCTTTGAAACAGCTTGTGGTGCTTCTGTAGGTAAGCACTCAGTTCATTAACATTGTTGGACTGGAGTGTCCATTCTGTTGTGTTGGTTTTATGAATCCAGAACACTGGGTATTCTTACTTTTTACATAATAGCATTCAGTATTCAATGTTCAAAATTCAGTATTCAAATGTTCTCGAATTTAAATGCTTTAATAGAATAAATGTTTTAATTTTAATTGAGTTTTCTGTCATAAAATTTAGATGTTTGCACTTTATATATAAATTTCCTTTTGCTTTTGTCTACTAAAACTTTACTCTGTATTGATTAAATTTCTCAAACCTGTTCTCAAAGATAATCCTTCTGTTTATCCCTGGAGAGACACTTGGTATAAACTCTTTGTTGCATTCAGCTATTATGTGAGCAGGCAGAATGTGGACTGTAAGCCTTTGCAAAGGAACTGTAAGCAGTATTACTGTGGTGTGATAACCTTAGAATTCATCCTGACCATGTGTTTGCAACAAAGCTCCAGAAGAGATTTATTAACCTTCAGTGCTCAGAAAGATTGAAACAGATCCTTGCAGGAAGGTTATCTTGATATCCTGTAGTTAAAAGGGCCTTAAATAGCAAAAAGACCTCTCTTGAGGACCATTGAACTCTTTAGAATTTGGGATGAAGGAGATAAATGGTCACTGATCAAGTAATAACTACTCATGATGTGGTAGAAGCTCTTGATGGAGGATGGTGTGTGTGTTTCTGATCTTGTTTTCACTGGCTTGTCCTAGATGCCACAGTTTTACACGGTGCGTACGCTGAAGGACCTATTAGAGCAATGAACAGTCAATACTTAAACTAGTTTAAAATGTATCTTGGTGTAGTAAGCAATGGAAAAGTATCTATTTTGTGGTGTATATTAACTATTAAATACAGGTTTGGTTTTTCTTAAATCAGGACATTATTTTCCTCATTTTGCCATTTTCTCTGACAAAAAGAAATGCTGCATATTTTGGAAAGTTTAAATGTTATTAGGGACTGAAATCTGCCAAAAATAAATATAGATGTGGATTGTTTGGGAACATGGTGCACTCAGAAGTTCAAGGGAGTGTGTGTGCTCCCTCTGGCAGCCCCATACTAGGAAACAAAATTGTGCTCTGTTGTTGAACCAGAGAGGGCTTTGGTTTTATCAGTGGTTGAATCCATTAAGTTAAATCCTATTTAAATTAAAATTGTACATTAAGATTTTTCTGGTTTAAAGATAAACCAGCAGGAGAAATGAACTCAGCTCAAGAGAGATTACAAGTCAGAGTTACAATTTACTAAAAAGATTACAATAAATACGATACAGAGAAATACTGGTTTTAACACACAAAACCCAGACCTTTAACCCAGCACCCTGGAACACAAAGAGAACGGTGTTTGTTAGCCCCTATGTTGAGTGCCACATGGTCCCCCTGAGTGCAAAGTAAAAGGAAAGGAAAACATGTTGGTGAGGAGGATGGCTGCAGTCTTGTCAAGAGTGGCAGTCAGAGTCCTGTTGAAGTTCTGGTCCTCCTTTGGACCCAACAAGTGATACAGAGCCCCAAAATCCAAAGATTATATATGTTCAGGTTCAGGTGGGAATGCCCAGTACCTCCCCCAGGGCAAGGAGTTTCACAATGGATGATTTAACTCTGTGAGTCATGGGATATTTTTGGAATCTTTGATGGTCTGGGTCTTTGCAGCTGCCTATTGTGCCAGTCCCTAATGGCCCATTAGCAGACATGACTCCTCAGGATGGGTGTGAAGGTGCTAATGCCTGCCCAGAGGGGAATTATCACAGCTGAGTCACTGGTGTGAAGACAGAAACACTGCTGTGCCTTGCAGGGTTCTTTAACACCCAGGTTGTAGCCTGAGGTGTCAGGTCTGCCCTGGGCAGCTGCTGCAAACGATCCATTATTAGCAGTTCATCAGGAATGACACAGAGGGTGAGGAATACACAGTTTTGTTTATACTCAGGTAGTGATAAACTGGTTCCAGCCTCTGCAACCAGGACAAAGATTTTTTGTAATTTAAAAATCAGTTGTCATAACCATTGTGTTTTCCACTGTAAACAGCAAAATAAAGTCAAGGTAGCTGATTAATATAATTAAGCATTGTAGAAATGTATACAGAAGAGACTGATGGCAGAAGAAATACTGTTCCCTTACAATAAACCAGTGTACTATGTTTCATACTGCTGCCCGTTGTTTCCACTCAAGAAACACAATATTACTGTGTCCTTGAGTTGATTAAAGACTGAACATGAAGGTTTCTCTGGCTGGCCAGAGGAGGTTGACATACAGTATCTGAGTGTGGACTTGGGTGTGGGTTTTCCAGTTTCCAGCTCAGTGCATTAAAGCTACTTCACACACTAAGATCAGTCTGTACTGAACCATTTCTTAACAGCCCTGTTCATACCACTCGAGTGGTTCTGGTTTCTCCAGTTCTCACCTCTAATTTGCCGTTTCTGCTTCCATCTCTGAGGCGCTCTGGGAAGCCACACAAATTTACCCTGAGCAGATAAGTGGGGGATGAGTAGAAAAAGAAGATGATTCCTTGAGTGCATTCCCTTGTTCCTGGTCATTGCTGGTGGTTTACTCACCAAGCCACTCTCCTTTCTCCTGTTAGGTTTCTGTGAAGTAGCCGCTTTCATGGTTTTATGTTGCTTTTTGAGACACTAGAAAGAAATTCCTTTTTAAATTGAGTCTGGCAAAGCCTTGTTTGGTGGGGTGAAGAAGTGTCTGCTTGGGCTTTGTCAGAAAGCAGAGGTTCCCATGAAGTTGAACTTAGAAGTGCTTCTAATGCGCCAAACTGATTTTTAACTGTGGTGGAGGAAGAGTATAGAGTATATGTAGACAGAACTTCTGTGTCTGCTGAGCCTCAGATGTTCCCTACGTTTGTGTCACCACAAACTTGTTAGAATGTTCTGGATCTGAGTTACTTCTGTCACATTGAAGTTCAGCATGTCTTTTCACGCTTAAATGTTGCGGCGGTTCTTGTAGCTTCTTTCTTACAGCGCACAGCAGGCCCTTGTTTGTCCTGCACACTGTGTGAATGCTTTTTAACCCTGTCACCTCATCATGAAGGATTGTACAGAGCCCTGTCAATGCCATTATTTGCACCTGTGGCAACAAGCTTTTCCAGCACTTTTTTTGACTTCTTCAACTGAACAAACTCCTCGTTAGCCTGTCTGCCAGCTGAGCACATAATCAACAAGCTGGAGGTGCTTTTGTGGAAGCAGGATAGCAGCTGGTTTTGCTTACACTTTTACCTTGGCAGGACATTTTCCATATCCACTGCCAAAAATATATAGCATCTGGCTTTTTTCACCTTGCCCAACTTGAGTTTCTGGCTTGACAAACAATTTCTTCCTGCACTGATTTGTAGAGGCCATGGTTGGAAAGAACTGAGGTCTAGTAGCTTGCGTACATGCATACTGAGGCTATACCAACTAGTCTCTGTAGCTATTATTTACAATAATATTGGCTGTTCTGTACAGATATCTATTAAATAAGATTACAGAAGGTTACTAATAAACAGTTCTTAGCAACAAGTTATAAATACTTATGTCACTGAGTAGAGCAAACGTGTTTTATTAAATAAAACCTGACACTTTTAATTGCTACTTTCCACAAGAAAAGTAATTCTACAGAGATCTTTTCTGGGGGGAAATAGATAACAGAGAGCTTGCCTGAATACAGCAGCCTGTTAACTACAAACATATTTTAGTTCATGATGAAATTTGAGTTTGTCTTTTCACAAAAGTGAAAGCCTACAGTTTTTGCCTTGTTAGCTTGAAATCTGCTTTTCCCTTTTTCCTTTTTATGACATGGTTTGTTGTTTTCTTTTTTTAGGAGATACAGCCTCTTTAGTAAAAAGCACAGTCTGTGTATGCTCATTATTTTATAATTAATTTCCAAACTTTCTTTAAGTTACTATGTGTAAATATATCAGTTTGTCTGGAGGTTGCAGTATTTTTTCTGGTTGCTGTGAATACACCATAGTCACGCAAAGGGCAATTCTCTGTCTTCCTGGCCTGCCCTTCCTTGAGGGTCTGGTATTCTGCCACTGCAGCACTCCAGTCCAGCAAATGTATCTCTGGGATCCACATGAAATCCTTCCCCTGCAGCTGCGTACTGACCCCTAATTCCTCAGGTTTACTTCCCATGTTGTGTGCCTTAGGCACTTTGGAGAGGCTTCCTCATGTACATTCAAATTCTTGAGGTGACCCCACTTGAGCCCTGTTTTATTCATTTTGTGTTCCTCCTTGTTCACATCACCCCAAGCACTTTGCTTTTCAGACTGTCCATCGCTGCCTCAGAGCTGCGGTAACTCCCTCCCTCACAGCTCCTGGTTTTGCTTTTCAGGTGCAATTTCAAGGCATAATTTGTATCTGGTTTTAAAATTTGGAAGCAGCCTGTTGGTCAGAGGTTTGAAGGTTTCATTTAGTTTTAAATAGTCTTTTGCAGTTCACTCATTATTCTAATGAGGTACTGCTTGGTTACCTCACTTCACTTCCTGGCCGATGGAATTCAGAACATTATGGAAAGCTCTTTCTAGTTTCTAGTTAAGACTTGGGAAATATTGTCATTTCCCAAGTCTTGGAGTGGGAAACATAAACCAGAGGTAAAACATATTTGTATTTAGATCTTGTGGTGATACTTTGCTTCATTTGTCTGGTCTTATTTTAAAGCAAAAATATTGTGGCAGCTGGCAAACAGGAGACACTGCAGATCTTTCTTCTCAAGCTGTTCAAGCTTTTGTATGTATTTTGTGCTGTGTACATACAGCTATTCACACTACTCTTGTTCCTACAGACAACGCTCACATGGGGACCCTACTTGTGGTTTCACATGCTGCGAGTTGCAACATCAACCTTATCAGGTATTGCTTTACTTACTGGTAAACCAGTAATGGAATATTGAAAGTCATGGTTACCTTGACATACTGTAAACCATCTTTGGGCTCTACTTGCTGTTTTTTCAAAAGTATGAATCAAATTGTATTTAATCAGTGGAGGATATTAATCCTCTCTTGGCTGAGGCACTTTTTATTTTTTTACTTTCAATCAACAACTCCTGGATGGAAGAATGAACAGAAAATACCCTTTTGATCAACACTTTTCCCCTTTTTTTTCATATGGAGATACATTAGTGTTGGCAAAGGAGTATACCAGCTTTCTATTAGGTTTTGTATGGAACTATTTTGTGTGAAGTTATCTGTAAAGAATGCTGTCTGGAATAACTAAACTGACAGTTTTTCTGAAGAAGACAACTAGAAATTATCCCAAGAACACATCTAGTCATGTACTGTACAACAAACGTCTGAGGTTACAACATAAACTGGACTATTGTCAAGGGTCTTATAGAAATTTATTTGACTTGTGGGCCTCATAAAATTTTGCCGAGTTTTAAAAATGCTTGTCCTTGTCTGTGTTCTTTCCAAGGTGTAAAGTATCTTTATTGGGGATTTTTGACAAATATTATGGAGTTTCTGTCATTGTACACCTAGTTTTGAATATTTCTAAAAACTATTGGCAGTCTGTTTTTATTGATTAATCTATCCTTATTTTGAGAAACTATTTTTCTCTAATGTACAGTGTAATTCTATTCCTGAATGCATCTGTTCTTCATACACAAAGGTAGATACTGCTTTTGTTTTTTCAGAAGTCTTTCATGAATTTGAAGCTTAGTACCTTCTTCTTCCCACTTCAGTTTTGGGTCTTACATTTGTAATATGAACTGGTCCTTTGCACAAAGCTTGGGATGCCAGGATATGTATAAAATTAGTTACTGTGAATATTCATTGAAGAAGTCAGTTGCTAACTTCTAACTTTTTCCCTGAGGATGACTAACTCATTTGCATCCTTGGGGCAGATTTACAGTTTGAAGTGCAGGACATTTGACTTCTTGCTGGCCTTTACTCAAGAACCATAGCTGTAGCCATCACCATGATAAATAGACTGACTGACAAGTGCTCCCTATTCCATACTTCTGACTGGTACTTACTGGTTCTACTGCTTTAGCACAGTAGGGCTCTACAGCTTCAAAGTTGAGACAGCTGAAACCTAAATATTGTATTAATCCACTAGTACGCAACACAGAACATTGTTGAAGCTGACTGGAAGTATGCACATATCAATAAATGTCTAGTTTGCTAGTACCATTAGACTGAACTGCCAGTATAATTGATACCCATGTGTTTTTGAATAATTTTAATTCTCAGTTAAAGTTCTGTTAAAGGCTTATCCTTCAACTGATTCTTAGGAAAATGAACTTAGATCCAAAGCTGAAACTAGCAGAATTCAAACATTACCACCATCTAGATTTTCACTGAATTCCATATTCTTCCCCTTTTGTTCATTCTCTATCTTAGAGAACAACTATTAGCATATTCAGCTATTAATTACCTATAAAATAGATTAGCTTTGTGGATTTTGCTTTTATCTTTTGAATGAAGGACTATGGAAAACCATTCAGGAAAGATACTTTTAAAAATAAAACCGTGCTTAAGAATTGTCTTCTAGATACTAATCACATATAAACCTCTCTTTAATTTTTAGTGTGTGATTTCCTTGGGGAAAAGATTGCATCTGTTTTGGGGATAAGCACACCAAAATACCAATATGCCATTGATGAGTATTACAGAATGAAGAGAGAGGTATGTATGTGAAATGGGGTTCTTGCACTCCTTTTCTCCCAACTTGCCTTCCCTGGTCTTTTAAAAAAATAATATTTGTATTCCATGAATACAATGAATGAATGAAGTTTTAGACCCCCGATTTCAGCTTGCCTTCAGTTTTCATTTGATGCATGATTATACCTCTCCATCAGCCTTTTCTCTCCAGCTCATCAGTCGTGGGTGGCTGGGTCCTGACTCCTACTCTGTTTCTCTTGTACGATGCATTTTCAAGTCAACAGTGTGAGAAAGTTGGATGGACAGTATTGCTGCACACTGTAAAGAGGCAGCTGCTAGCAATATACTTTCCAACTCTAAAACTTGTTCAACACAGTGTTAAGGGTAAATTGAACATGATGCTACCACCACAACTGGACATGACTGATAGACAGCCAGTGCTTTAGGTAAAAAAAATCCAAACTCTTAATAATCTTAATTTGAAAGAGATGGAAAACATATTTAAAGCTTTATTACTTATTTTTGATAGCTCTTTATTATGGAGAGCTGAAAAAACTTTAGAGAACATAGACCTATCACTATTGCTATTAACTAAAAACTGCTTTTCTAGATATGTCTTTTTTGTGTTTGCTTAACACAGTTTAATCCTTCACTTTTGGTGATTTTTTTCCCCACCTCATCTTATAATCAGCTAATGACTGTTTTCTAATGGAGCAAATGTCCTTGCCTAAAAAGGAACTGGTATGTTCTTATGGAAAGACTTCAAGTTAATGTAAGTAAGTGGTAAATGGTAACATATGAATCTGGTGATCTCATTTTAGGAGGAGGAGGAGGAACAGGAAAACAAGATGTCAGAAGAAGCAGAAAGACAGCATCAGGAACAACAGAACAAGTCACAAGCTGAAGCTCCTGTCCAGACAGACCAGCCCGAAGCAACAGCATGCTCTTCATTTGTGAATGTAAACTTTGAAAATGAGGGAGATTGCCCATCCATTGGGAAAAATAAACAAGATGTAGTTCCTGTCCCTCCTTAAATGTAAAGCTCTGTATAATGTAGGAAATAAGAACTGCCAGGTGTCACAATCTGGCTATAAACAGGAAAAACAGGATTATACTTTTCAGTGAAATACAACTCCTACCATTCTTATTGATCAGGAGAGAGCTATGTGATGTCTGTTCAGTCTGTCTGTCTAATAAAGGCTGAGGCATTCTGCCAAATTGGCACTTCAGTTAAAATGAAAATTGCACTACAAACATTTGGTCTAAAATTGAATGTGTGAGCTAATTTCTGTGTAAAGCAAGTAAAAATGTCTTTTTTTTTGAATTGCTGTCTCTAACACCTGTGGATTGCAAAGGCAATGCTGTTTCCTACTTCTAAACACCTGTTTCTGATTTGCACATTGTTTGCAACTTGGCTCTCTGTGAATAGATTAATAGGAATTAATATCCTGTAACTCACAAGTCATTATAATAAGAATCTGACTTCCCCTATTTATTGTCGCTGTTGTATGCATGTACTTTTTTTCTGTTGTTAACACAAGAAAAAATGTTAGATTTAATGTTAATTAGATTTAACGGTCCATTTACTATTTTTATTTTTAAAAAAAAACTTTCCAGGAGACTATAAACACTCTTAAAAACTTAGTAACAAGTACCAGCAGTCTTGGAAGCTAATAGTGCTCAGCTGCTCCATTCAGTGCTGTAGCAAAGTAGAAAGTAGTGTAAGATGCTCTGACTACAAGTGCAAGAATTAAGAGACCTGCATGCTTGAATGCATGCTCTCAGTGGTCCTGGGAAAGAAACTAAAATCTTGCTAAATTACATTGAGTGCACTGGACACTATGGTACCAATCTAGAACTATGAAAACTTTTTGGACACAGATTGCCATAGATTACTCCGTGTACTGGAGTAACCTAAGCAAACTATGTGTTCAATGTTAAATTAACAGTAAGGGATGTGCCATTGCAGATATTTTTCACCCCACTAGCACAGATACATAAATAACTAGATACCACGAAACAAAGTTGTGGCTTTTTCCTTCTCTTAAATAAATACAATGTGTTCTGATGCTGCACATGCAGCAACAGTAATTTTTATTTTTGTCCAAGTGACATGCAGGTAGCTCCAGAGCAAGTACTGATCAAGGCTGTTTGTCGCACCTGTAACTTTTAAAAGGTGAATGGTTTACTTTGCAACAATCAGATGTCAGTACCTCAGTCATTTTCTATGGAGAACTGTTGTCGGTAAAGGAGAGAGACCCTGCACTAGGTACCATGTAAAACATTACTTCTGTCCTTAAGATTTCTAAAAAAATTCTAAACAATAGTCTACAGTGAAATTTTGTGTTGAGTATCATCACGTCCCTGGCCTTGCTCCCACTGTCAGCTAACTAAGGAGCCTGATGTTACACCAAAGGCCAGGTAACCTGGCTGTTAGTTCCCAGTTACGTATTTCAGACAACCCTGTGCCTGGTATCCTGTGACAGCACAAACTCCTCATCTCTCTGTAGCATTCCAACACTATAGAAATCTGAGGAGGAAAACTCAGTGGTCAGCTCTGTTCTGCTACTCTGTTGCCCCTTGTAATTGTAAGACAGAGGATGCTGACCACAGTGTAAAATCATTCCTTAGCCCTGAACATCTGCAAGGGAGGGTTTGGTTCAACACCTGGGAACACACAGAAAACCACCTTGCTGGGAGTTCTTACACTGTCAAAGGTAGAAAGTCTCACATTGCTTGAGTAACACCTTGAGAGTTGAAGGATGCTTTGCTTTTCTTCCAAGAAATTAATGTCAGGGTTTTTTTTTTTACCTTCTCATCCTATTATTTGTTGCATCAAAAATGCTCTCACTGCCTTGGGTTTAAACTTCTTTGTATAAAATACTCTATTACTCACTGTGCCTTAATCCTTTCTTCAGTTTTTGCAAACTGTATGAAAGTGGCTACTTTCGTATTGGTTTAATTTTTCTGTAAATGCATTAATTGGTTATTTTGTATTTAATATAATTTTTGAACTGGAAGTTGGTTATGGCTTTTCTTTTAAAACTGTGTGGTCTTTGAAACTTCATGCCTGTGCACAGGTGCATGTGCCTGTTCCCTGTTTTCATCTTTACTGGTCACACAGCCTGGTTGAATATTCACATACCCAAATTCAAAATATCATTCTACCTCCACCCATTCCTTAGAGTCTCATGAACTCTGTGTGTTCAGCACTACCTCAAACTAATAAATAATGCAGGATTACAAACACTTCTGTCCTGGAGCTATTGTAATTCTATCTGAAAGCTGAGACATTTCTACGGCTTTCTTAAAAAGTTTCAGTTTTAACTACTGCTGCAGCTCAGCTGTACAGTCAAGTTTGATTACATAAAATACTTGCACAGGAAGTTAAGTTGGTGAAAGCCAACTCTCACGTGTTTGGATTAGTTTTAACTAAACCTAAAGCTGATGCAGTTTTATTTCTGTTGATGAACTTAAAAGTCAGGTAACTATTCAGTCCATTCAATGGTTTACTTATCCTTTCTGTTAAGACCCTTAAAGCTGGACATATAGAAAGGGCTAAATTGTTTATCTGTTACTGAAGACTGCCTTCACAACAGAATACTCAACAGTGCCATCATTAGAGGAAGCCACACAGAATGCAGCGGGGGACTTGGGATGGCCAAGAGGAAACAGGCCAGTGCCGCAGACACCCAGGAACCACACATCCTTATTTTCAGGGTAAATTCACACTTAGAATAGGGTATTTAAATAAATAGGGCTTGGCACGTGAAAAAAAAAACCACAAAAATATTTATTTAAAAAAAAAGATAACTGTTGCCTCTTAAACAACACTTGCTTTTTTGGTTTCAGAAATTAGTTCTGTGATCCCCATATGTACATCTTCTATCATATGTGGGGCAAAGGGGAAAGGGGAGGGAAGTAAAATGGAAGAGGAATTGATTCAGATAATGAATGTTTCTAGCTCCCAACAGTTGGCGCATGAGATTGAGATATCTCTATGGATACAGTCTGCTCCAGTTTGAAGTCACGTATCATCAACATCAGCAGTGTTGTCATTATCACTCGCCACAAGGACCTCTCTGTTCTCGTATGTCCAGAACCCATTCAGGTCAATTAGAATGCTGGTAACAGTGTCTCCTTGACTGCTATTGATCAAGTCTTGAAGGGAGATTTTGTAAGGGTCCTTAGGCTTCACCATATCAAAGATTTCATCCTATGAAAGAAAAGTGAAAATTGGAAGAAAAAACCCACACACATTAACGAGCAGAATAATGGCTATTTCATACCATATGATCTTTGGGTAACTAGTGCCACCCACACCAATTTACAAAAAACCAGCTATTAAGTCCCAAAGCATTTAAGATACAAAGCACACTAACTGGCTACAGTTAGGAACAGTGTGCTCAGCTTCTATCTCTCAAATAAGAATTTTCTTTTCTGGGGAGGCTTTGGCCTCAAAGTGGCAGTATGAAATTCAGTTCACTTATATAAGCTAAGTTTTGTAGAAGTTCTTGTACTTTTAAGTACTAAATATAAAGTAGACGGTAATAAAGATGGTTTTATAGGCTGTTTTTTTAAGTCACCACTCTGTCCCCCACCCCTTGAGGGATGATCCTGAACCATAAAATGGACTTATCAAGTACCTTCAAGTATAGGAAAATATAAGAAACAGCAACATGTATTTAACAGGTACTTTGTCTATTAATAAGGAAACTACTAGAACATACCAGGTATCCTACAGAGCAACAGCTGAATAGAAAAACATTTTCAAACCTCTGAGTAGGACAAGTCAGCTCATCTCTACTACTCTGCAAGTAATTATATAACAATCTAGAAATTACGATGTAATTAAATTATAAAATGCTATTCAAAGATTTAATGTAGTACTCTATTCAGTAAAGCTAACCTTGACATCCTGAAAAGAAACTGGTTCTTGTCCATGAATTTTCATTTGTTCCTGAATAGCCTAGAAGAAAAGAAGTTAGGAATGGCTAGTGCAGTATTATACTGACATGTATGAAAATCTTCAATGCTTCTGCATCTTAAGCTGTATTGCCATATAATAAAGCATTCATGGTACAGCTTGCTACCATTTTTCTTCTACACATAAGGCAGGGGTGAGTTAAGGCATTATCAGTGATATACATGTCTAGGTTCACACTTCTTAATCAGCATGATAAGAATCCCACTTTGATTATGACCAACATTTGAGCACTCTGCAAATGGGATATACAGACACTTGAATATTATCCCTGAACACTCTAAGCTTAAGATACTAATACACCCTAATCAGAAGGTTACATTTTCTGACAGTATGAAATACAAGCTAGGGAAAGAGAAAAAGACCAATCAGCAGAAAGACAAATTAATTCTTTTAATGTGATACTACTTAAACACCTGCATCACCAACCTATGCCACAACTATAGTAACAACTTTAAACAAAAGTGTTTCACTGGCACAAGCTGCACAGCCTTGTCAGCACAGCTGTATCAGCACAGCCTCTGTAGGTGCAGACCTGTTCACACAAGGCTAGCAGGAAAGCAACTATTGAGTCAAAAGGAACTGTTCCAATTTCAAGAAAAACTTAAAACATTCCATGTCCAAAAGTTGAAAGGAGGGACACATTTTGGAAAGCACGGAAAATGGGAACACACTGACTACCCAAAGAGGCTCTGGAGTCTCCCTCCTTGGAGAGATCCAAAACTTGCCTGGACAAGGTTCTGAGCAACTGGCCCTAATATGAAGCTGGCCCTGATCTGAGCAGACAGCTGGAGCAGGTGACCTCCAAAGGTCCATTCCACCTAATTTATTTGGTGATCCCAAGGCAGTAAAAGAAAAAAAAGCTGGATTTGGTTTTTCCTTTTTTTGTTTGATTTGGTTTGTTGGGGGTTTTTTTTGGGTGGGACTGGGGCTGGTGATGTTTGTTAAACAAAACTTTCCATTGAAATCTATTTAAAATCTTTCCATTTAAATCTGTTTAAAATCTTTCCTGGAAGCAGAAGGTAAAAACACAGACTATGAAAAATGCAAGAAGCTTTTTGCAAGCAATACACGGAATGAAAAATCCCATAGCTATACTGGCCCATCGCTGCATTTCATTATTTTAATTTCTTCTACTGAATTTTAGAATTACAGTGGACATTAAAACCATTGGCAATAACCAATTAGAACCATAAGAGATTTTAATAGGCAATTTTAGGACAATTTCAATTAAAAACCCCCAAATCAACAGAAAGTATTTTTCTAACCAAAAATCAAAGCAGCTAATTTCAACTGCAGATAAACTGCTGAAAATACCTTTTGAAATCTTTCCAATTTTTTTTATTTTTATTTTAAATCTTCTTAGAAGTCATTACTAGCCTCCCTGTGGCTATTGGTAATTTAAAGTGATTTCCTGCAGATCTGCATGCAGAAGCACATAGGCTATAACACTATAAACACAGAAAATGGCCTACTTGTATAAAGAGACTTACCCTAAAGAAATAATTAAGGGAAAAGACATTCAGGTGTCCTTTGTTCTCTATATCAAGCAGTTTGAAAATATATTGCAGAGCTGCAGGCTCCTTTCTGTTTTCTAATGCAAGCACAAAGTCCAGGTAGGTTTTATAGTCCTAGAAGTAGATACAATCATGTTTATTACAGTCTTCTTTCTAAATTGATTTTGCAAGCAGGAACGCTATAATTGGCAGCTATTTCATTGTAGGGGACCAGTCTATTTTCTGAAAAAGACAACATGAAATAGAAAATGGCTGCCACAACTAACATGAACAGAAAAGTTAGTTTTTAATGACTGATCATGATAGGAAATCCTGTCATTTTAGAGGTATAGGATTCCAAACATAAATCCAAATTAAACATGCTATATATACACTTTTAAACAATGTTTAATACATCTTTAGACTGCTGAACATACCCACCTAGTGAAGAAAAACCATATAAAAGGTTTTCATTACAAATTAAATGTCCAGTGGCAGTAAGCCTACTGTTACCCAACAATGAACTACATGGCCAATTAAGTATATAATTCCTAGACCAGACTTGGTGGTTTGGCAAATCACGTGTTGGAAAAAATATTAGTAAACATTACAAATAACTATCACACTTTTTTTTTTCATTAATACTCATGCTTGGTTTCCCAATCAAAATACAGTTGTGACAAGGACAGAAATCTTTTGGTCATATAACCCTAATAACCCTGTTCACCTTAACACCAGAGTTGTGATGCCATTCAGAGGGAGCTTGACAGGCTGGAAAAACAGGCTAACAGGAGCCTCATCAAGATCAACAGAGCAATGCAAATGCAAACCCCTGCATTTAGGGAGGAATAACCCCATGTACTTGTACAAGCTGGAGGCTGGCTAGTCAGAAAGCAGCTTTGCAACAGGCCCTTGCAGCAAAGGCTGCTGACAGCATCCTGAGCTGCATTAGGAAATACTTTGCCAGCAAGTCAAGAAAGGTGATTCTTCTCCTCTACTCAGCATTGCTTAGACTACATCTGAGCACTGAGTCCTGCTCTGGTCTCCCCCGTACATGAGAGAGGTGAACCTAGAAGGGCAGCTAGGAGATCCCTAATGACCTCAGTGATGTGATTCTACAAAAGAACTGCTAAGGTGGCAGAAGGGCTGTATAGTGAATTTGCAGTTTATCACTTTACACTTGAGTCATCTGAATGCAGACAAAAATAGTGGCTGAACACTAAGTAAAGCTTTAAAAAATATATATAAGAAGGTGTTATTTTTACTTTAAGTTAGTTAGAAGTCTATTTTCTCACAGCTGTGGAAAGCTTACAATGAAAAACACTGTTGCCTTCATGAAGAAGTGGAAAGGTTAGCTAACTTGCACTAGTCTCAACCAAAACCACTTTGATTCTGTTTAAAGAATTACATGTAACTAAAAAGCATTGCTATACCTATACATTTTTTCAATATGCATTTTTGATATTCAATCTACAGGAGGCTTTATCCTAGGATGTCTGGATAACTGTACCATCTCTGCTTTTTAAAACAAGCAACTTATTTTGAAGCCACACTGCAATCTCCTTGCTCTTAATTAATTTTCTAATATGCTGTGTGGTCATTTGTGTGCACCACATTAAGCAGAAGTTACTTTACCTCAAGCTACTCTTTAAAGATACTGATTATTAGACATTTCCCGACTCAATAAGCCAAAGCTTTTATGTTGGGAACAAAGTGATTACCATTTCACCATCATAGGTTAAGCATTCCTGAAAGACACGATCCAAAAATATGTTGGTCAGAGTCCCTGTGCCATACCGGGACAGTTCTTCTTTGCTGAGCATGCCATTGTGATCTTTATCAAGGTTTAAGTACTGACCTAGGGAGGAGACAGACAGCAAACCATAAAATACCTCTATCAGCAAAGAACTGTTTCAACAGAGAAAGAAAAGTTAGCATTTCAACGTTTATTTGATTTCTGTAAGAAAATTAATGCAGTTAAGTGGGAATATGTTAGATCCATAATAATATTCACAAAGCATTGTAAGTGAGCACAGATCATGGAGGGAGAGGCACTGGGATTCCCATAACAAGGTGTGAGCAGTTCTAATCAAATGTAATAGCTGCATATACAGAGAAAGCAGCAGAAGGCTAACAGCATATTATTTTAAACAGATGTGCTGTAAACATGAAAAAAGAGTTAAAGATGCTGCAAAAGCATGAATAAAACAGTCAAAAAAGAATGTAACAGAGACACCTTTTACCTTGTGCAACAAGCACAAGGGGACAGATTATAAAACTGTGATAAAAAGCAGTAGTGGGAAACAAACTGTAAACAAAGTCACAAAGACATAATGAAAGGATGGCTACAGGATTTGAAAAAACGAGTTAACAGAAGGATTTAGCATGACAAAAACAGAGGAAAAATAATACTAACACCATGAACAGTCATACTCGGCAGAGAGGAGAGAAGAAAAGCATTCACATATAAGGGAACCTACCATAAACTCTTAATGCAGAAGGAGCAGAAAACCAATTTGTTTCCTGACTTTCTTTAGAAAGTTCTTCATCCCTTAACTAAGTGAAACATAAAGTTAGAATGCAGAAATAGTAAATTACAATACAACAGTATATCCTAAGAGATCTTTACCTCCAGTAAATCGTCCAGGAAGCTGCAAGCTAAAATATCCTGTATCTTTATCTTCCCTGAAGCAAGAAAAGAAAAATAAAATGTAATAGTTGCTCAGCCAACACATCCATCTGACCATTCTCATTTAGGTGATTCTACTTAAGAAAGAAGTATTCTGAGCAGAAAAAAATGATTGTTAGAAACTGAAAAACTAACTTCTAACATCAAGGATAAGGCTCTAATTTCAGAGATAAAATAAAAATACCTTTTACAATGACTAAATAAAATTAGCCTGATATTGGCAGGAGCTATCCTGAACCCTCAAAAGCCAGAAAACTAGATTAAAAAATGTGAGTGTTCAACAACTCAAAATGTAAAATAAAAAATGAAAAGAAGGCATGCTTAAAACATTTGTTGAAATAATAGAGTCTCTTAAGTGATGTGGTATTTTCACATCTTCAGAAACTACAAATGTGACACAAAGCTAAGGTGGCAGAATGCACCTCTGCTGGTGAAGCTCTGACTGGTGCACTGACACTACACTAACAGCTGTGCAAAGTAATGGCATTATAACTTCCCACACACCCTCTCTCTGTGTTGGTAATTACCTCTGCCAGAGGCTATTGCCCACACAATTTTAAATTTTACAAGTGGCACAGCTATATCTCGTAAGCACATGCAGTTTGTGACTTAAATCGAAGGCATACGAAAAACAAACCGTGATCTGAAGGAGCTGTATCTCTAACAAGGATTAGCAGCCCTAACTTTTCCAGTGGGTCTATATGATGCACACAAATTTAACTGCAGGAGAAGCACATCCCTATAACCATTCTAGAGCGTTTCCACAGCTCTATGGATGTTCTGAAAAGCAGTTGTGTTGATAGTTGCTGTGTTTTCTATTCACCCTAAAAGCAGTGCATTATGATGAAAAAAAATCTTATCAGTTTCCATGAGATACCCATCAGTTGTGGTACTATAGAGTTATCTCACAGAAATTCATTCAATGTAAAAGCAGATTATTAGATCCACAATAAAGACTCATGGTCTTCAAGGGAGATTAATATTCAAATGCTGAACAAAAGCTTACAAGGACAACTACACATTATTTTGAAAACACAAGTAGCTTCAGTGGAAACTTTTTATGAGTGAAAATTTCCAGCATATTTAGAATTTTGAAAACATAGACCTACCTGTTCTCAGAGGATCCAGAAAGAAGAAGAACTTTCTAACTGCTGTGCAGACATAGAAGGAGTAAAAAGATTTTTCTAAGCCATCCAGTTGTGGCAGAGTAGGGATGAGCTCCAAAATATAGTTTTCTAAATCCTGCAGAATTAAGAAAGAAAAGAAAACAAGCTTTAAACACCAGTATTGTTGTATGCTTGCTATATTCCACCCTGCCTTTCAAGTATATTTTATTACAGATATGGTCCTGTAACAATGCAGGAAGGAGCATGAAAGCAGGCAAAAAAGCTTTTGTCTCTGTGCAAGAAATCCCAAATCATATATATGCACAATTCCATGACAAACAATCTACTAATAAAGCAGAATATAACAAAGGACATGATATTTACATGTAAATATAAATGCATTGAACTATACCTTTTTCAAATATCAATGCATAAGTCCTAACTGGATTATCCCACTGCTGAATATTCTCTGATACATTTTTTTTAAGTAGAGTGGTAACTAGAACATTTCTATTTATTCTATTCTCCTGTTAGGAGCATAATTGACTGAAGAATAATTAATTTGTGATTTTTACTATATCCTACTAAATCCAGTAAAGTGCTAATGACACAAAACTTTAGTATCAACAGTCTGTTTTTCAGACAATTATCTGTATGTTAAAAAGGTTAGCAGCACTCTCACCACCAAATGTCTAGAATACATTGAATTGTTATTTATCCAAACAAAGGTGCCCACCCCAAATCTACGTTATGCTATAAGCTTTTACAGGACAAGACTGGAAAAAAATTTTACTCTTTCTGATGCTCTGTCATTTGAAACATTAGGTTAATCAAGAATTTACTTACTGATTCTCTGAGGTAGCCTTGTCCTGCCACATCATATAAACTGAGACCTATTCTTGTCTGATGAAGCCACACTGTGAAGCAGAAAACTGAATTACAATGCAAGAAACCTAGGGGGCTTTTGAATTCTCACTAAAATTTGAAGTTATTCTACAGGCCACAAGGCACAGCTGGATGTTAAATGCCTCTTCCCATTTCTCTGCGATTTAAGCAAATCCATGTCACCTATTGCTTAGAAACACTGTTTCAGTCTCTAATTTTTTAAGAGTCACTGGCAACATATGGTACGCTGTGGCTAAAACTGCCTTAAAATAACTAGATGTGAAAAATGGCTGAGCAGACACAACATTTTATTTGGTGTATCATAGAATGGCTTGGATTGAAAGGGACCTTAAAGATTATCTAGTTCCAACCTTCCCCATCCCCTGCCATAGATGCCACCCACTATACGAGGTTGCTCAAAGGCCCACCTGGCCTGGCCTTGAATACCTTCGCAGATGGTGCATCCAACAACCTCTCTGGATAACCTGTTCCAGTACCTTACCACCCTTTGAGTAAAGAATTTCTTCCTAACATCTAATATGAATGCCTCCTCTTTTAGTTTAGAAATGCCTCCCTTTGTCCTTTCACTATCTGCCCATGTAAGAAGTCACTCTCCCTCCTTTTTATACACTCCCTTTAAGTACCGAAAGGCCACAATGAAGACTCCCCAGAGCTTTCTCTTCTCTAGGCTGAACAACCCCAACTCTCTGAGCCTGTCATCATAGGAGAGGTTCATGTCTTTCCTGTGCTGACTCCAGGTGGGGTCTCATGAATCTCAGAAGTGAGGGGGAGAATCCCCCTCCTTGACCTGCTGGCCACGCTGCTTTTGATGCAGCCCTGGTTGCAGTTGGTCTTCTGGGCTGCAAGCGCATATTGTTGGCTATATGGAATCATATGGATTCATTCTCTCTCACTGACTTAAGAGACATGTAGCAGTGCGTTTTCAGGGCATTAAATACCTGTACAATGTTATATGCAGATTGGTACAACACCCTGTACAGCACAAGACACTGCAGCTACAGGCAGAGGTCCTGCCCTCACTTTTGATTTACAAGAAGATAATTAGAATAGCACATGCATCTATTTTTGCTATGAGAAGGCACATTAATTGGACAATCTACAGGACAATGTGCTTGAGGCAATTGTTAAAGCACTGTAACAGTGATTAAGTATAAGGTTAGGCAGAAAAACTATTATTCTCATATCCAACGTTAAATTTAATTCCCATTGTATGAAAAAGCAGTTCAAAAGTTCCTCTTATGCAATACAAGCTGTCCTTCATAACATTCATCTCCTCAAGGTGTTTCTCAATGTGGCCTAAGTGCTACTCAGAGATGACAGAGGTTATACAGTGAGGCTGTTTCTCCATTGCCTAAGTTTAAAGGTAAGTACATCATAGATTGTGAAGTGATTTGGTGGTAGTGACAGCTTTTTTTTAATTTTTTTATTTTTATTTAGAAAAAATGTATCACCATAAATACACAAGACTTAAAACTGGGTGAAACAAAGCTCTGAAAGAGCCTCTGTTGTGTCCATCATGGTAGGCCTTTCTGAAAGGCATACAATTTTCACAGACTTCTCTCTTGCATACTGTGCACATCTGCACACCGTGTTTCCTGCTCAACACGTCTCTCATCCTTTACACCAGAAGATTTAAGTTAAACTAGGCTGAGCTGCTCCAAGAAAGGTGCCATTCTCCTCTCCCAAAGGCTCCAGCAGATCTAAGAACGAAGTAGCCAGGGCAAAAGACAATGAGACAATCTTCCTTTCTGCTAGCCAGCCTAGTGTTTTTCAACAAGATGTAAAAGACTAAAAAAGCATTTTTCAGCCCAAGTGGTTATTTACAATAAAAAATAGCTGAAAACATGGTAAAGCTAGTGACAAGCAGAGAAATGTTGTGACTTATTTGACAAACACAGTTAGAAAACATAGACAACACCTCTCTGTAGAAGGAAAACCAAACAAAGCTATTCGCCTGATCACAGTGGTTAGGATCGCACTTGCCATGGAACTTCACTATTTTGCACATCATAGTATTGGCTGAGTAAAAGAAATCAGAATGACAAATATATATAACAAACAGATCAAGGATATCCCTGGCTGGGGAGAAGTGGATTTCAGAGGTAAGGTGGATTCCTACCTCCTACTAACCAGAAAAAAATCTCAACCCTCCATGAAAACTGCATTCAGTTAAGGACTAGATCCCACTGCTATTGAAGAGTAACATCAAGTAATTAATAAAGCTGAAAATAGCCTTAAAATAAAACAACTCCTTAACACAGAAGTATCAACTAACCTTTTCGCATGACATAATTGAAAAACTGCATGATAGATATCCTCCCGTAAGGATCATTATGGAGTAATTTTGCAAAGATCTTTGCTGTGAAGAACTGCCTGCAAAACAAACACAAAGCTACTTCGATGTGTCTGATAACACTGCACTGACAGATACAGTTTCAGCATTTGATATTTACAGAACTGAAAAATAATGTTTTAACAACACAGAATTTGTTAACATTACAGTCACGAAGTGGGATTCTACCAAGTAACAATGGTGAACTCAACAAAAAGCAGCTGCTTTTGCTGCACATGAGACTCTTTGGTGATGTGGGAGAGCTTTTATTCAATTTAATTTCTCTTTAGTACAATATGTTTGGTAGCTTCCAATCTTCTACAACAATATGCACATAAATGGAACTGACTGTTAATCTGCTTTTGCTCAAAACTCAGTCACAAAGCTATGTGCACAACAGCCACCTCCAACAGGAGTACAAAGAAGGACTATTCACTGTATGCTGTACACAGAACACCTAACTGGAAATTCTGCATCAGAAGACATTAAGGAAGGTTGGGCACTATCACTGGAGACATGATTTCCAGTTCAAATACAAAGTGTGCTGATCATCAACATCATAAAAATGCTCGTGCTGACAAAAATTTCATCTTCAAAAGGATGAGGTACTGCTCTTGCAGGCATCTCTATCAAAAGTTCCCTCAGAGATGCAGAGCAATACACCTTTACAAGGATATAAAGCAACTAGTTCATCAATAACTACATGGACATGATTTTATGTCACTATTAAACTGTTTCCATCTATTTTAGCAACTGAAAGTGACAGTAGCACTTAGGTTTTGCCAAAGTGAACATATACAAGAGAAGAAAGCCTTACTTGCATTTTGACCCAGCCTTTTCACCAACTTTAAGGAAGTTCTCGTAATTGATCATTGCTTCTTCCCCAATCATTGGTGATGTCTGATGTTTGTCCAGTAGAAACCATAGATTCTAAAAGGTATTTATATTGGGTTAAGAAGATATCTTTCTAGACATGTGACTGTGCTTAAGATAAAGGGTTAAGAAACTCAGCAAAAATGTGGGTTTGATGCAAGGTTCTCTGTTAATCAGTTCAGCCAGAAAAGCAAGAAAGTGCTACTTCCACTGCCTTAAACTGCTGTTAAACACATGCACACTCTCACCCACTAGGATTTCTAGGGTCACACCCCTTTTGTCTTTGCAGTGCAGTAAAATGAACTAGCTTTGGAGTTTCAGTGATTCATAAACAGGGCTTATTTCATCATCTGGGCCTGCCAGGCAAATCACTGCAATGTGCTGGAAACCCAGAAGCCATTAATGTAGTCTCATATACGTCATAACTTTACAGGAAGCTTTACATTGACATTACCAGCCCAAGTGTATGCAGTGCTTCAGCTTTAGCTAATACTTCACAACCAGTCTGTGTGCCAAATGCAAAGCACCTTACCACAAGATTCTGTGAACGGACAGGAGATAATCAAACTCTGACAGGAGATAAGCAAAATCCTTTCAGAAGACATTACAAGACATACAGAAAATATTTTCATACCTGCAGCTCTTCATTATCCAACAGCTCTCTACTCTTTCTTTGCAGAAAGACAGCTCTAGATTCTTCTCTTAATTTCTGAAGCAAGACTTCATCTTCAGCTGGCAGCTAGAAACATTGTGACATTTTAATTTTCGGCACAGTGGTACCAATCAAAAACTACAAAGCAAGTCCTGAGTCCCACACTCTGGTGAAGCTGTTTGACAGAAAACCAGTCTACTTCTGTTGTATGGTACTTGCTTCTGCTACAGGGATATCACTTCCATACTGACTCAAACCATTTCAAAACTGATGTATTTATTTAAAGCAGAACATCTTTAACATGAGAGATGGAGATGCACCTCATACCTGATAACCCATCCAGTAAGCACTTCGCCGTGTTTGCAAGATATGAGAGCTCACACATAAAAGACCCTTACCATTGTGTTTGCACTCAGGAGAGAGCAGTGCTTTCTATTTTTTGGTAGCCCTGACTCTGAAAAGTGTGCATATCTACCACACTTGTTTTGGCCATCAAATAAGATGGAAGAACAGCTAGTATGAAAGTTCTGCCAATATATATGTGCCAAAGTGTACAGCACTACTGGAACTTGGAGAGTTGCACAAGTATTCATCAACTGAAATATAGGTACTTGAGAACCTAGCTGGCAGAAATGCATGATTCTAAGGAATATGTGACCATGAAAGGTTAGAGAGCAGCTGAGCAACCAAGCTGACAAGTACCAGCAATACCCAGATGACAAACTTATGCTACCATCCCAATCTGATTCATGTAACCCCTAAATTGTTGGACCAAGCATTTCTGCTGGGTGATGCAAGCAACAGATCTATCTTCAGTCTGCAAGACCAATGACCCACCATTTTCATGAAGCAGCATTCCTCTGTGTCTAAACAGGAACCAGAAGATATTTATAACACCAGAATGTCAACATTTAGTTAGAAGAGGACTTCCTATCTTTAGCAAGCAGCCTGATGAGGAAACTATTTCATGGCCTTTGATGAGATTTACTAATTATTTAAAACTGCAGAAATTCACAACTATACAAAACAGAAAGTTATGGTATGCTATTCACACCACTCAGATTTCAATCTATTTTAGCATCTGAAACTGCAGGGTCCCTTTGAGTGAGCACAACTTTCTTTATAACGCAGAATAGCCTCGTGTTAAGTTTATCTGGATACCGCACTTACCCTGTAGTAAAATCGTGGGATGTTTGTATATGACATATTGCCACTTGTTTTTCCTCCTTTCCACTCCATGTAATACTTTGTGAACAATTCCATTTCTTCATCTTTTAGCTCTTGTTCACTCTTTTTGGCTGATTGACACAGAAAAGAACGTTCGTGCTGTACTTCAAACACGTAACAAGGGGCTTAAAAGACACTTAATACTGAGGCTTATACAGCTGTGCTCTTTACTAATATATATATTAGGCGGAAATGAATGGAGCACAGGCCTATCACAGAAAGTATACAAGAACGTGCCGCACGTATGTGTTTTGACAAGGTATGCACTTGCAGCAGAAGCACGGGATGCCCGACGGAGCAGCAGCGCTCCTGTTTCACAGCGGCAGCGTTGTTTAAGGTGCTGCTTGCTGCGCGCAGCGGCAGCCCCGGACCTTCTCTCCTCCCGCCGGCCCGGGGCTGTGCTGGGGGACCCGCACCAGCCCCCCGCACCAGCCCGTGCCGCCCAGGCCGGCTCTGGGGGCCGCTCACCGCGCCCCGCCGNGGAGAGGGAGAGAGGGGGAGAGAGAGGGTCAGAGGGACAGAGGGGCAGAGGATCCCCGGGGCAGCGCCGCTGTGCGCGCCGGCAGCTGCAGCGGTGGGCAGCGCGGCCGGGCCGCGGGCACCTGCGGGTGTTCAGCCGCACAGAGTAACGCGGACCCGGGCGTTCGGCGTGGCCACCGCCCGAGGCGGCGCCAGCGTTGGGATTGGGGTGAACCAGCCAAACGGAGAGTTTGTCACAAGTTGAGAAACAGGAGGGAAGCAACGTGGGAAGCACGTGCTGGGGCTGCCTGAGGGATCTGGACTGGGTTTTCCGTACCTCGAAATCGTCGAGGTGCCCTGGGCTCCGTGTTTGCTGCCGTGCGAATGTAAACACGACGGGAAAGCACGGAGCAGGTCATGATGTCATGTTGTTATTTTTGCTTTTAGGAAAGCTGCCTCAACTTGGACGACGGCAGGAAGAAAAAAACCTGTGCTTTTTGCGTAGCTGTGTCAGAATTGCCTTTCTGTGTACTATATATTCATCTTTGCTGTAACCAACATACAGAAGTTACAAGATGCAAACCTGCAAAGCATCGTCTGTAGAAAGAAAGATACCCTCATCTTGCATGAATGTCCTCACAGTCTAAGAGATTGATTTTTGTGTAAAAATATTTACCAGTTTTTGTTTCTGTGAGACAAAAAGGACTCCCAGAACAAGCGTTTTGAAACAGAAGTTTATGCAGCTTGGCAGCCCTTGGGCTTTTGTTCATGAACGTCCCCATACAAGCTGTATTTTTCATTTTATATCTTCATCAGATACAGTGAGATAATAGTGAGATAATTTCTTCTTGTGATGGCACTCTTTTCTCAAACTAGTCAGCAGGGTTTTCAGGCTTTGCTGTGGAAATCTCACATGTTCTGGCCTGTTTCAAGGTGCCGACAACTGTTTGCTGCCTCTTTCAGCATCCCCAACAGAGAAAAAATTAATAATTCAGGTTTTATGACATCTTCCAGCACTGCATTACCAGTGGACCCTAAAAAATCCGGTGTCCTACCTACCAGGAAAAGGTCTGAAATTGATTGCGAAGAAGAAAAAGGATGGAATGAGCAGACTAAAGAAATACCGGAAAGAAAGCTCCAGTTTTCTTCCTCTGTTGGAGCTGCAAAGAAATGGTCAATGAGTCAAGTTGTGTCAAGGAATAGGTTTATGTACTTACAACCTCCAGAAAAACCTTTGCAGGATGAGGAATGGAACAGACTAAGGGAAAACTTCCGATTACCTGAATTATTTGAAGAAGTGATGTTGAACAGTATGATAAAGTGCAACAGCCACGTTGATGTCGCCAAGTCCTTGCTGACCCACATGGCAAAGCGTAATGGTGACGTTGCATATAATATGTTAGTCAAATACCTGACACTGTGTGTCCAGCAGGGACAGGTTTCAGAAATCCGTGATGTGTATGATATAATGAAAGTCAGATTTAAGATTTTAGAAATTGGGGCTTACAGCCTTCTTATCAAGGGGCTGACTAATTCAGATCAGTGGAGAATGGCCTTGACTATTTTGGAAGAAGCAAAAAAGACTATGATTCCCTCACGGACAAGCTATGAATCCTGTATCAAAGCAGCCAACCGTCACCAAGAAATGAAGCTTGCCTTTGAACTTTACCATGAAATGTTGGCTAAGAATGTAGTCCCAACCTTGGATGTCCTGCAATCCTTTTTTGACTTCAGCACGGGTATGAAAGGTGCTGAGTTACAAAAAGAACTGTTTGGCATTCTCTTGTATTTGAGAGAGAACCAAATATATCCTCACAAAACATTTATGCGGAGTATAAAGCTATGGTTTGAAAGGTAAATAATGTTTCCACAACAAGGTGCGGTTCATGAGGATGGGATTCAGATTATCCCACAGATTAATTCCAAGATCCCTCAACATCTTATTTTGGTTGTTGCTTCTCTACAAGAGACACATTGTCATGAAAAGATGTAGTTTACTTTTGCTCCCAAATTAATGGGAAAGTGTAAAATTCTTACTGATTTCACCTGTTAAATACTAGAAAAGAAAGTAGGAAAAGTAGGTACAGAAAGTAGGAAATGGTGATGGGTCATGGCAGTCCAAAATAGCTGATTTTGTTTCTTTCTGGGATGGTACATAAGGAATCTTGACAAGTGTTTGAGGGTTTTTCCTCTAATCTATCGAAGTGTAGAAATAGTAAGTTAGTTGAAAGTTAGGTTTTTTTCTTTAAAGGAAAGTGGCAGCAAATTCAGTTTAAGTGAAGGTTAAATAAATTTACTTTGTATAGAATACTAGATGAATAATGTTAATATGAGTCAGTATTTAACAGGCCACACAGTTTATTTTCATGAGTAGCGATGGTCAGACTGCAAATTACAACTGGTTACGCTGCACATGGACAGTGGTGTTCACGTGAGCCTGTTGAATGTTTGTCATGAGGTTGTATGTAAGCCCATCTGTGATTCCTTTTTTAACTGTTGTCTTCAGTTTATGTGAGCTACAGAGCCATTTTACAAGTTAATCTTCCTGAATGGAAAATACAGCAGTGGGAATGCACTACCATTATTGGAATGGTTTATTAATGTGCAGGGTACCAACTTAAAAGTTGTCAGTGCACCATGATTATTTGTATGGTTCTTAAAATTTGGGGACAAAATAAACTGGGGAGATTGATGGTGTTACTTCTTTGTATGTTGTTAAATGGTGGTACTGTATATAATATTTTCAGGCATTAGTAAATTATATATGAATCTTTGTATAATTTCCTTGCAGGGTAGTAGATTGATTTTTTTTATTTCTAAATGTTGACCAAAATATAATTATTTTTTATCTGTTACTCAGGTATTTTTAAATAAGAATCTAATGTTTTTATTTATCTCTGTACATGTTAGTATACCAGGAGGGAACTGGAGAGGACACCTGACCAACATTAAAGACAGGTAAATGCAACATTTTATGTAAAAGTGAGGTGTTGTCTTGATTATTCTATCTTGAAATCTTCTTTTGTAAATGTAAAAAAATACCTTATATACAATAATCCTTGAGAATATATGAACCATACAAATATGATTTCACAAACTCCAGTTTTCAACTCATTCTTTTACGTTAAAGAAGACCCAACATGCACATTTGGAAAGTAGTTACACTAAGCAGAGTCAAGATGGAAAAGCACAGTGAAAAATAAGAGGTGCTATTTTAGTGTGGCTTGTCTGCCATTTAGGAATTAGCATCTTTCTTTCTTGTTGGCTTTTAAATACTGTTGTTTAACACAATATACAGCAGAGCAGCTTAGGTGTGTAAAGGCATATATTCTTGAAAACCGATAGTATTTTCACAACACAGTTAATTTGTACAGATGGAACAGATTGTACAGACTTGTACTCCCTTCCTACCTGATTTTCAGTGAAGACTAAATTGTTCTTAGGTTTTCATAGGCATACCTTATGTATATGTTTATATTACAGTGCTGTTTTCTTAGTGTCTGTAAACTATTTGAAAACTTGTTCTGTCCTTTTGTAGTCATTTGGCAGCTGTAAGTGTATTAGTTATAAGAATGTCTCCAATGGATTATGGGATTTCTAGGTGGTTTATAAGAATACTCTGTGTTGCAACCTCTGAAGTAAAAGCATACGTAGAGCCTGCAGTTCTTGAAGCCCTTGAAAGAACAGCATGACTCACTGTCGTAAGAGTAAGGATTGTTTGCTATAAACTGAATTATTATTTATGAATGTGTGTAGTACTGTAGACTACACACCATATGATAATTCACCATATTTTAGACAACGTTTTTCAGCCTTTAAGAATTTTAAAAATCTGAAATCAATTGCCTTGGCTAAGAGCTAACTTACCTTACTGTCTGCAAACAGTTGAAGACTTTGAGAGCTAAACAAACTTAGATCACCTTACATTTTATTACAAATTAGTGGTGATGAGTTGTGATACAGTAGTTATTTTGTTAGAACTGTAAGCTTAAACACTTGTTATTTTAAAATAAAGAAGTTTAAGGTAGCCTACTTGGGTAAGTATTTGAATAAACTTAAAATGGTCCCAAGAAAAGAATAGGAGAGTTTAGTTGTGTTTAAATTAAATAGCTGCTGACAGAAAATATCCTTAGGATTTCAGATAGCTAAAAAAACCCCCTTTTCTTGTTTGGTTGATTTGCTGTTGATGTTGTTGTTTGTTTTTTGTTTTCTTTTGTGGGTTTTTTTTGGTCCTAATCATAAGGGACCAAGGTCTTAATGTATCTCTGAAACTCATGTGGTGACTGTTACTAGACTCATCTCTTGGTTCTTAAAACATGAGTCTTGAGTTAAAAACTTGCCTGTCTAGTAGGGAAACTTCCAAATGTTAGAGATGTGGGAATTTGTGGTAATGCTGAGAATTGAACTCCAGTCTGTCAAGGCCTAAATAAATGCTGGTGAATATATAAATATTCTTTCTTTGCCCATGCTCTCATACAGAGTTTTAGTCCTAATTCTTCAAATGTCTCTAGAGCTAAACCTTTGACCCTGATCCCACTAAATCACATGAAAATATTTCTAGTGACTTTAGCAGGTTTTGGATGCATCACATGAAGAGTACTACTAATTTTGTTATGATTTTACTGTGTTGGGGTTCCTGTAAAGAATTGCGCTCATAAACACTTGATAAGTTAGTAATATTCAAGGTACTTCTTTTTTAAAAGCCTTTTTCTTGTTATTGCAGTGGACAATGTCCTGTTTGCAACCATCAGTTGGAGGATAGTAACCTCAGCGAAGAGGAGTATAATAATCTCAGCGAAAGAATAATAAGGGACGTGATACATGGAACAGATACTTTCAGAAAGACAACCCCACAGGTACATCTTGCGCCCAGTCAGGTTCATTGGGTAGGAGGGTAATAATGTTCAAGCACTTTAAAAAGACCACAAATATTTTCTTTGTGTGCTGGTTTAAGGCNCAGTGATAACTGGTCCCACCTGCTGAACTAGGACACTTTGTTATAAAACGTTAATGGGAGATTACATACTGAAGTATCCTATTTTTGTGGGTCAGTTGTGTCTAAACTGGGTCTAAATCTCAACATCGTTTGTATTGTCTTTGTTCTTACATTTTCAGCCAGCTGCTAATGGTTACTAAAATAATTAAAATGTGGGGAGTTTTTACATTACAAAATTAAAAAGGTGTGAAAATATTTTAATCCTTCAAAAACTGAGCTTTAAATATGGAATAAAACACAGTAACTAGAACAAAATAAGACATCTAGTATTTTGAGCTTGCAAAAAACCTAAAAGAACTAGCTATCATTTTGTTCAGTCACCTTTCACAACCCAAACAATCAACTACTCCTCAATTTTAAAGATACACTTTCATATTTACAATTACAGTATAACTTAGCTTTTCAAAGGTCATGGTAAATGTATGAGAGGGTGTAATTCCCAGTCGCTATAGTATATTGCAGTTTTGTGTCTTCAGTAAAGGCTTTGACACTATCTCCCACAGCATTCTCTTGGAGAGGCTGGCAACCCATGGATTGGACAGATACACTCTTTGCTGGGTCAAAAACTGTCTGAATGGCTGGGCCCAGAGAGTGGTGGTGACTGGTGCTACATCCAGTTGGCAGCCGTTCACTATTGGGGTTCCCCACGGCTCAGTATTGGGGCCAGTCCTCTTTAATGCCTGTATTGACGATCTGGATGAGGGGATTGAGTGCACCCTCAGTAAATTTGCAGACAGCACCAAGTTGGGTGGAAGTGTGGACCTGCTGGAGGACAGAAAGGCTCTGCAGAGGCATCTGGACAGGCTGGATCCATGAGCTGAGGCCAGTTGTGTGAAGTTGAACAAGGCAAAGTGCTGGGTCCTGCCCTTGAGTCACAACAGTCCCAGGCAGTGCTACATTCTGGGGGAAGAGTCATTGGAAAGCTGACCAGTGGAAAAGGACCTGGGGGTGCTGCTCAACAGCAGGCTGAACATGAGCCAATATGTGCCCAGGTGGCCAAGAAGGCCAATGGCATCCTGGCTTGTATCAAGAATAGTGTGGCCAGCAGGACTAGTGAAGCAATTGTCCCTCTGTACTCAGCACTGATGAGGCTGCATCTCACATTCTGTGTGCAGTTCTGGGACCACACTTCAGGAAAGGCTTTGAAATGCTGGAGCATGTCCAGAGAAGAGCAGTGAAGCTGGTGAGGGGTCTGGAGTGCATGTCCCATGAGGAGCAGCTGAGAGAGCTGGAGTTGTTTAGCTTGGAGGAGGAGGAGGCTCAGGGGAACCTTTTCATTCTCTACAACTACCTGAAAGAAGGTTGTAATGAGGTGAGGGTCAGTCTATTCTCCCATGCAACTAAGTGACAGCACAAGAGGACATAAAATCAAACTGTGCCAGGAGAAGTTCAGGTTGAATATCAGGAAGAATTTCTTCACTGAAACGGTGATTGGAATAGACTGACCAGGGAGGTGATGGAGTTGCCATCTCTGGTGGTGTTCAAAAAACAGCTAGATGTGTTGACAAGGTGGTGATCAGTCAGAGATTGGACTTGATGATCTTGGGGGTCTTTTCCAACCGTAATGATTTTGTGATTCTATTTCTGACTCCATTTGTGTGGAGATAACTGATTTGGCAGTAGTGATATTGAATGAAGCTGAGCCCCGCTAGATGGAGCCCATGCCACATCTTAGAGTGGGTTTGCTTTACCTTTATGAGTTTTGATGAAGGTTTGCTACAGCTGGCACCCTGGTTCTTCACCGGCTCTGAAAATACGGAAGAGGACACCAGGTTTAATTCTTTAGGCTTTCTGCAGGCCCAGACATTGCACATGGGGAATAGCTGTAGAAACTTGAAGCAGTTAGCGTTGGGTGTTCGTAGTACATGCAGCGTATTGTGCAGGCATCTCATTTCCACACAGATTTTCTCTTCAGTTCAGGACTTTTTATCTGATCTAGCTGTGAATTGTAAGGGAGAATAAAATTGTCCTTCAAAATGTAGCAGTAATTTTAAGTATTTAATGGGTATGGGTGTTCTATAATATCATAAGATAAACAAAAGTGTGTGTTTTATTGTATCCTGTGTGGCTTGGAAATTTCAAATGTATGTAGTACACAGGGCTAGAATAGCAGTAACAGTTGAAGTCAGGGAGTTTTAGTCAAGGAGTTCTGGATAACAGGACTTTCACACTCAAACTGAACAGTAGTAGAAATTATTAGAAATTACATTCCCCCCATGTGAGAGCCTGATTGATGAAATAAATGAAATCTAATGAAACAAAGACTCAATACACTATTAAGTTTTGATGCTGGCAGTTTCTGCTAATCTTGTGTGACACCTGAAACTCCATCATTTACCACTCTGAAGCCACCCACTTGCTAGTTTCAAGTTGACCTTGTTCCAGTTCCGTATCAGCAGGCAGTCACTGTTGGAGTGAATGGAGATGAATGTGGTGTGTTTACTGTTGGCTGTACAGCTTAAAGTCTGCTTCCTCAGTGAATTCTGACCATGAATGTGGGGGTAGGGGTGAAATGGTGCCATGATGTATCAGATGTTTCCAGAAATAAATTTGGGACTTTTTACTTGCCTTTGTGCTGTGAAAGCAGATGTGTGGTGATGAAAATATGCTGCTCATTTTAGATATGCCAGACTGTGTGACTTCTCCTGCAGCCAGGGCTTTCCAGAGGGGAAACTAGGCAATGAGGCTGAAAATAGGATGTAAGCAAGTATATCTGAAGGTGGGGGGTGTCCCTTATCCAGTCAGTCACTTTTTTTGTAGTAGTCACAATTCAAAGAGAAAACATTTTAGATTTATATTTCTATTCTTTTCTCCTAACTGGTTTTCTTTAGTGCATCTCTAAAATGATTAATCAGGGAAACAGTTTGAGTTGTTTTGAGTTCTGAACATTTTTTTTACAACAATATTTCAAATTGAATATGTAATATGTGTGGAGTATATTTTTTTCCAATGAGGAATGGTCTTTTGTCTTACTTCTGCAACAGCATCGTTGCTTTATTTGATTTTATTTCTCTCACTTAAGAATAAATGTGGTCATAGTAGAAAATCTGGAGCAAAGACTTGGTTTGTTGAGGATCCCCAAAAATAGTCTGTTGTGGGTGATTGAAAAAATAAATTTTTTTTGTAATTAGTTGTAGGAAAGAACATCAAACAACATAGGTTTGTACATCAGAATAGTAGTGAACACTGTTTAAAAATATGTTGAAAGGATGGCTTGCATGAACTATAAAATTGATTATTTGTGATGAGGAAATGCCTGTCACATTAAAATATACATCAATTCAGATCTGTATGCACAGCTGTTGAAAGGTCTATTAGGATGTCATATGATGATCCAACAGCAAGCTGCAGCCTTGCAAGCTGCCATAGAGACAAAACAGTTGGAATAAGACTGTCACCTTTCATACCAAATTTCTACATGGTGTTTTTAGTCAGATGCCTGTTTATTCTGACTGCATTTGATTGGACCTATGTCATTGAGCCTCAGAGGATGTAACTGGTACACTGAGAGGCAGAATCAACTTCTGCTGTGACTTTCATGTCACAGCCGCTCCTGGGTGTTTCTCTCAAATACACAAATGCCTTAATTTCATTCCCTTTGTGGCTCCTTCATACATCTGATAAGCTTGAAAGGGTGGTTGTGCATTGGGAAGGAAGCACATGGGAGATGTGTATGTGCTGTCAAGAAGGTAGGGGAAGATGCGTTTCTGGACATGTAAATCTCCATACTAAATCTGGACTAAGTTTGTGAAGGTGTTTTACATATTCCTCTAGAACATAAGGGACTGGATGGGGAAGAGTAACTCGTTCATCTCAGTGTTCTTTTTTCAGCTGAATGAAGCAATGCTGTTTTCAAGGAGCCTTGAAGATAAAGCTCTAACTCTTACATTTTAGATTGATATGTTTTCTATAATGCTTTAGTTCTCTTTCCAACTTCATGATTTGCCCCAAAGCCCTGACATACACAAAGGGGGTTTTGCTTGTATGTCAGTCCTATTCTGAATGAAGTAGTTTATTACTTCCAAACCCCCTATATATTCCAGCATCCAAGAAGCCTCTGTCTGACACAGTCTGCTCTAACCCCGTGTGGTTGTGCCTTCAATCCCAATTTCCCATGTGATCTTCTCATTCTTCTACCTGCTTTGTTGACTCTTAACCTGTGGTCAAGTGTCAGCTAAATTGCCTGCACTTGAGCTGTATGCAAGGTGAGCTGCGCTTGCCTGCTCTGAGATGCCTGGGTGATTATGGCTATCCACCTTGCACCTGGATGTCATGACTTCTTTGCCTGAGCTTGGAGAAAGGCAAGGCTATTTAATTCACTTAGGGCTTCTGTGTCTCCTGAGAAGATCAAGGGTTATGAGGAGAAAACCCCTTCCAAACATACAGCTGATACTACGTGCACAGTTTGTGCCACAGCCCAAGATCTGCATGTGATTTACCTCCTCTATTGCCATGTATGTTATCTCCTCCCTGTCACTGCCAGGGAACAAAGAATTTTCTAAGTGGGGTAAGCATGTAACAAAGGAGAAGGCTGAGTTGAATTTCTCCCATTGGTTCACGTGCAGCCTTCCCTCCTAGATATGTGCCATATTGCAGCAAAGGGATCAGATTCATAGTTACGTGTTTAGTACTTTATTATGAAGTCTTGTGTCAGGCTTTTTAAAAAAAATCTAGTTAATGACATCTGGTTCTATTTTGCCTACTTTTTCTTTGATACAAGGAAAGAACTTTTAGAGATACTCTTTTGTAAAAGGTGTGCACATTAACTCTACCGGGTCATGTTGTTCCAGAGGGTTTGCACAATTTTTAGTGATTGGTTCAAATATACTACAGTGTGCAGATGCTGGGTGCATAGGTTTGTAGTTCTCTAGATTGTTTCTAGAAAGACTAAAATAGAGGTAGAATATGTGGTGCCATGCAGTCCCCCAGAATGGTCGCTGTTCCTTTTGAGATCGCAAATATTAGTTAGCATAAGCATTTGGTGGCAGTGTGGTCTTTAAATTAGTGTAACTAGCCTTGCTACCAGCTGTTCATTCCTGCCCCCTGTGGTCCCTCCAAGTGTGCCAGGAAACAAGTGAGCACAGCCCCATGGTAAGGGCTGTGCCAGGGCACAAACCTAGATGACAAAATGTCTTGTTTTCTTGTGGGTGTTTTTTCAGCTAGTTCAGTTTCTCGTTCAGATTTGCTTCAAACATTTGGACAAGCATAGCAGAGAAAGCAGCATGGGGTATATCCAGCTCTCTGATACTCATGTAGCATTTTTCCACACGAATGCTATAGACTGTCTATAATTAAATGCTAATCTACCTTACTCACATGGGACGCTGTCTTTTCTATTAAGTTCATGATGAATTGCTTTTATGTTATCTTTAAGGTCTTTTCCAACCTAAATGCTTTTATGATTCTATGATTATATTCCATTTTCTTTCTATAATGCCTGTTACATTGCATTTAAGCATTCAAGTCAATCTTTTCATCATTTAGCCTTCTGCTAGGTGGTTTGCCCTAAGAGGAAAAAGTTCCAAAACAGTAGTTTTAATTTTGAAAGCACTGTGAATTCAAAATATGTCTGCCTTTGTGAAGTTTTTTTGGTCCATTTTCAAAGCAAGGTTGGTATTGTCCATTTCTTTAGTCTTGTACTTGTGATGACAGCCTTGAAAAGATGGGGGCATTTTTGCACTGAGGACAGCAGCACCAACTGTTTGTTCCACCCTCCATGCTTAGAGTGCTCCAGAAGGACAGTTCAGAACTGTGCTGCCTGGATCGTTGAGGTTCAGGTTGTGTGTCAGCATTGTTACCGACCCTCTGCTGTCTGAGGAAGGCAGCAGGGAGCAAGTCCTAGGACAACACTGCCTGCTGTTGACCAAGAGCTGTTAGCAGGCAGCACAGTGCACATGTCAGCGAGGTCATCAATGTGCCTGCAAGTACCTTCCTGTTTGTGAGCGTATCTCTGAAAACTACAGCCACAGGAGTTCATGAGTCTGAGGTTATTTGTAAACTCTAGAGAAGTATATAACAGAGGGCAAACAAATTGTGTACAATCCAGAGTACATAGTGATAACCATACATAATACTGAGAAAAGCCGTCCTTCTTAAAAGGCTTTGAAGGGGATTTCCAAGCTTTGAAACTGTAGGGGAAATATTCAAACCCTTCAGGCATAACAACAAACAGATTTAAGAGTGCTCCAACAAGGCGCCTTAAAAAAAGAACTGGCTGGATTTCAGTTTGACAGCTGAATTTTATTTCTCACACTTAATGCACATTCCTGTGTCTTTCTTCTGATACCAAGAAACATTACTGAAAACAAATCAACCCCCCATTGTATCTTATGAAACTGTTAAAAAGGGAATGTTTTCATTTTTCTAAAAGCTGCTCTTTTGTGAGAGTGTTGGAGACAACAGTGTTGGAGAACTCCCTGTTTGATAGTAGGGATAGTTACATTACAATTAAGTGCAGTAGAATATTCTGTTAATTATAATTTACTCTTTCTTTGCATATGTCATTTAACGTGGAGAGAGCTAGCACTGCTTCTTCTGTGTGCAAAGCTTAAACTACTGTGAATGCTTTTGGAAAAAACCTATGTTGAACACTGTAGTTTTCTGTTTATTAATTTAATTAGTGTCTGTCCACCGTTCCAGAACTGAACAAAAACTTTATTGTTTAGAAGAAGTGACAAAGAGCCTTTTGATTTTAATAGGTTTTAGTAGGGTTTTTTTTCAATTCTTCCTTTTAAACTCCATGCATTGGCAGGAACGTAATAGCCTTTCTTGTAATTAGAAGTTCTCTGTGGATTTGCTCATCTATCTCCTTTGTATGTTAGATTACTTTAGGTTTTGGCATTTGGATCAGTAGACATTTCGGATTGCTCAAGAATTTGACCAATTTTTATTTATAGTTGCCAACATACTTCCTATTTAGGCTTGAGAAAAATGTTCGAGTGACTTAACCTTTCTGTATTCTGAAACGTTTCATACACTGAGATCTGTCACAGACATTAAAATTATTTCAAAATACTAATTTGGGTTACTTTCCTTGCTCTTACCAAAGGACATGTTTGTTTAGCTATGTTTTCTTGGTTTTGAAAGATATGATAAACATGTTACTATGTTTAACATAGTATCTCTAAATTATAGTAATTAATTCCTTCCCTGTTTTTGTTGTGCTTTTGAAGCTTGTGGTCTGTGTGTGGACTAGTATTGGAAGAAAACTATTGTATTTCTGTTTATAAATGTATTTACAGAAGTTGAAATAGTATTGTCTTACAAGAAGGTCCTATTTTCATATTTATTACTACTGCTATTCCAAATATTATTGGCTGTGTAAGCTGGATTTTTGAAGACTAAGGGTGTACTTATTTAAAAAATACTTTTAAAGGAATGGTTTAAAATAGCAAAACTAGTCTTTTTTTCTTTCTTTTTCAAACAATAATTCCTATAGTTCTCTTTTTTAAAACCTATAGTTCTGTTTTTTAAAACCAACCTATTTTGCTTGGCTGCAATACTCCAGGCTGAGAGATAAATTTCTTAAAATGTTGTAGTTTCATTATTCAGTCAGTTAGAATAGTCAGGGCAATCTACTAGAAAAGGTGATCCCAGTAGTCTCACCTACTACCAGTCTCATTCCATGTCCTGGCTGTATTTTTATACTGGGACAATCCTCTGTGTTGTGACCTGAACAGGGGGGGGACTGGTGCAGGCTGAAGGTTGTTATATTGGCTCAGTTCATCCACTTGAGTCCTTCTCCTTGTGCTAACAATGTGTGTACATAGGTAGGTGAAGGAGCAAGGCTAGGAATGAACATCTGAGGGAAGGGAGAAGGTAGAAACAGCTTTTTCTGTGGCAGCACCAGTACATACCGGTATAAAATGATGGTGAAATAGTGCATGAGTCATCGAGCTGGTGTGGAACACCAAAAGAATGTGCTTTTGCCGAGATGTGAACGGACTTGAGCCTACACTACTGATTAAACAAAAAATTATTTTAAAACTCTTAAATTATTTACGTCAGTGTAAATTCCATCACTGGTTTGTTATGGCTGGCTTTTGCTTTCAAATTGATTTAATCAATGTAGTGTCCACTTTCAAAGAAAAGGGATTTTTTTAGTAGAAGGTGAAGTGAATAATTTTTAAAGGTTGCATAGTGGGCATTCCCCCATTTTCCCAGTAAGGCAATGAATGAAATCAGGTGGCTTTTTTAAAATTCCCTTTTCTTTTGTGTATAGTGTGGAACAGGATATCCCTGGAGCCATCCGTGAGGCCATGCTGTGCTTTGTGTATTGCTGCTGTGGGGAGGAGTGCTCACACAGTGCACGGGCTGCTGGGGGAAGTCCTGCAGTGAGGTAATAGCCTTGCTGTATTGCAGGACTTTTCTGTGGCTCCTGAGCGATCAACAGGTGATGTCCAGCCACTTCCTGGGACACAGGGCCTCAGTATGCATAGCAGTTGCTCCAGAAACCAAAGGTCATAATGACAAATACCCCCCTCCCCTCTTTCACCGTCTTTTTTCTCTTAGCTTTTATTCTGTGTCATATGGATGGAATATCCCTTAGGTCAGGTTGAGTCAGCTGTCTTGGCTATGTCCCCTCCCAAGATTTTGCCCACCCCCAGCCTACTGGTGAGGGGGAATGTTGAAGAGACAGCATGGATGCTGTGCAAGCACTGCCCAGCAGCAGCCAAAACACTGGTGTGTTACCAACCCCTGTCTAGCTACCAATGCAAAGCACAACACAGTGAGGGCTGCTGAGGGGAAATTAACTCCATCTCAGACAGATGCCATACACTCCTACAGTGTAAGTCTGTGGATGTTAGAATAACCCTTTGTACTATGTCTGGATGAGGTAACCTGCTGCTTATTCCCAGGCTTTGCCCTTCTCCTTCCCTCTGTTCAGAGAGGATGAGAAATAGGGAACTCAAAAACTGTCTCTCAGGGGAGCAGACCTGAATCTTCTCTGTCATTCTTCATGGGGTTTTTTTTCTGATAAAGGAAAGAATCACTCTTGTGTGTTGATGGGGAAATATGGATGGTGAGGAGAAAATGAAGCAACCCTTGGGATTTTTAGTCTGTCTGAGGCTTTTCACTGGAGTCTTCTGTATTTGGTGTCATTAATTAAACTTGGCCATTTGTCTTTTGCACTTATTCTGCTATTAACTCCTCATCTTCCTGTGTGGATAATCTCCTGTGCCAGCAAACCTTCTCTTCCTGTTTTGCACAGTTTACTTGTAGAGATGCAAAACAATTGAGCTGATCTGGGAGGCTGGCAGGGGCATACTGTCTGTTAGGCATCTGTTGAAAGTGCTCTAGGAGACATGGACAGGAGGAGATGGCAGGGAAACATGAGGTGACCAGAGGAATGACACTGAAAAAGCTGCAGCATCTCCCCAGCTCCAAATGTAAACCTCAGAGAGCCAGGAGCTGGCTTTCTGAGGAGTGCTGAGCCTATCCTGGTGCCTCTCAGCAGGACCCTTCTGACAGCCCTCCTCCATCTGCCCTGCTGGGAGAAGGAGCCAAGCAAAGAGTGGGCAGAGGAGAATGCAGACCCACCAAACTCCTCTGCTGCTTCCCCAACTCATGAGTGTTCCCTCAACAAAGCAGTCTTCTCTGCCCATGAGGGAAAACCCACTCCATCAGGAACTACTCTATAACTATTGTAGCTTGAAATAAAATACCACCTCAAAAATTCTCCACAAAGTGCTTATTTTGTATTGAACTGAGCCCATGAAGACAAGATTACTTGTACAGTAATTACTTGTACAAGATTACTTGTACTTTATTAAAATGTCTACTTGACTCTGTGTTAAAAGTAATATTGCCATTTGTTGCCATTAGGAAAATAATGCTCCACTGTAGTGTTTACCATATGTTTTTCATGTGCTTACACTTCCTTTTGTCTTTTTCATTTTCACTCATTTTTGTCTCAGAGCTCTATTCTTTTGCCTTCATTTGGTCAGCATGTATTTTGCTTCTTGTCATCTTTCCCACATTTCAGACAGCCATCCAGTATTGCAGGGATGACTCACCTGATTTTGAACCATGGGAAGTCTCTTGGATGGCATAAGCCCAGAAGTCAGGAATCCATGTTGTTTGGTTTTGCACTTCTTTCTTGTCACCCCCATCCTTGCCACTGCCTTGTCTAGTGACTGTCTTTCTGTGTCTTGTTGTCCCTGTCAGGTCGCAATGAGAATATTTATTCATCTATAGAAAATACGTTGAGATTGGGGCAGGGAGCAGGGAAAACACAAGTGCCAACAATTTATTTTTGTTTGAGATGTTAATTTTCTTGCCCAGCTTTTTATATTTTCTCAATAATGACATTTGTTTAAGCCATGGAGAAATCAAAGATCACATAAAAGGTGATTGATTCCTATCATGCTAGGCTAAGTCCTGTGTTCTCTGTGTTCTCATCACTGTGCTTTTGACTAGTATGCCTCTTGTTACCTGGAAATTATTCCTGAAATTTTAACATCTGAGTGAGGCATCCTTATCTCCCTTGGTTGTTTTATACTCTTAACACAAATAACCCTTTTCCTAGTATAATTTGTCATAAGCATTCCAACTAATTTGAAGTTGGTGAGCGTTTGTTATTGCCTGACAGCAATGCGTTTTCTGGACAAATAAATTCTTTCTTTTGTTTCTCTGGTAAACAATTGTGTAATGCTGTATACATTTTTGTTTGGGTGCTGAAGGGATGTTTTTTATTTAGACATATGTTGCCATATGGCTATGTGGGAGAAGGCAAGATTAGAAGAGTACTTCTTGAATCCTGAGCAGAAGGCATGAAATATGAATTGTTTTGAGTTCTTATGAAAGTTAATTTATAGCCTTGGTCTGTGAAAGCTCTGTCAGTGATAAATGTCTTACTTGTTACTAGAAAGGTAATTTATGAAACTAGGTCACTGCCCACCAGGATGGTGCAGAGTTCTTGTGTCTATTAAAAACAGTCAGAAGCAAGAAGTAGAAATCTTACACAAGTGTCCACAAAAACCATTAAATCTTTCCTCAAAAATCAAGGGAGAAATTCCTTTATTCATATTTATTATAGTTTTGTAGTCTGTTCTTCTCCTATGGGCTCTCAAACCTAAAGCAATTGTGTTGTTCCTTCTGTTGGAAAAACATTCTGTTGGATGGATGCTGCTGTTTTGCACAATCACTACATTACATTTCTGACCTAGTAAGAAGGTTCATTGTTTTGCTAGCCTTAAAGCCATGTGTTAGTTACTCACAAATGGACTGCTGTCTTTCTAAATTAATGTTTTTTTTAAATATTGACTGGCATTCAGAGGTTTCAGAATTCTTCCAGAGGCCCTAAGTATGATGCTTATTTTGCACTTGGAAATGTTAAGAACTAGTAGTAGTGTTACTGCCTACTGGTTTGTAAGGTTGCTTTGTTTTGCAGCTCTTGCTGACAATGACTATAGCATGTATCATTACAAAAGTGTTCGGTTCAGGTTATAATTTTGAAAATCTGAATGACTGTAAAGCTTTGGATTTTGGTTGTAATGTAATGTAAAATTTTATTGGAAGTATCTACTGTAACACTTATGGCTTTAAAGGTGTTTTGGTTTGGGGTTTTTTTAAGTGTGGTTGTTTCAGGAAATATGCAAGTGACGATGTGAAGTGTAGCCAGCAACTGAAAAGTGAGAGATTTAGGCTTTGTTTCTTTTTTCAATAAAAATTGAATGAAATATCTTTCTGTTAAATGAGACATATTATTCCCCTGTGTTAGTTTAATTATTTATTTATTTCAGGAATTTGAGGCCTTTCAGACGTTTGTGGAAAGTCGACTTCCGTTTGATATTGTTATTGATGGACTCAATGTTTCCCACATAAAACCCAGAAAGATGCAGTGTGAAAATGTAAGTGCTGTTAAATATTCATTGAGAGTTTTGTGTATGCTGATTGTAAAACAATGAGTGTCTCATTATTAGTTATCCTCTAGAGAAACTGATCAAACATTTTTGTAGCACGTGCTACAATGAAGTTCAAAGAGTTATCTAAGTTTCACAAAAATGATTAGTGGGGAAATGGTGGTTCTTCCATATTTGACTGTATTGGCTGTAAAATGTCATACCTAAATTTCCTCATGTATGCAATGGTTATAGTTAAGACAGAGGTGTCTGTAATAACACTGTCAGGACATACGCTGTGTCACTGTGTAAGTTTTCATAGTAATAGGGATTTGGGGGAACAGAGTAAAACTGCCATATAGAAAATTCAGTCTAATATAGTTATGCTGCTAAGAGTTGTTCTTAAAATAATCCCTTTGTTCAAACCACATCCTGTACACAAGTAAACTTTATTTCACTTCCTATTGCCTTAAGATTTTGAGTCCTGTTTGTATAAGTATGTACCATCACACTGGCTTCAGTTTTTTCCACTTGATTTGTAGAAGAAAAGTCCTGCTTTATTGTCAATAACTTTGTTTGAGAATTCTTGGTACTTCCTTGTAGCATTTCACTAAGAATTGGTTTAAGATTATTTGTGTCCTTCTTATTTACTTTAAATCAGGAGTAAAAAAGTAGCTGCTCACATGTATTTCAAAGCCAGAATTTAAATTTTCATGCTCTTGAAATTAAAATTAAGTTATAAATGAACTCGATAATAAAGGAAGAAATTTACATGTAGTAATTACAAGAAATACATTTTTATTCTAAGAACTACTTAAAAACTATTCTTAGGAAGTAGTATATGCTTACATGTAAGTAAAAGTGAGCTAGGGCGGATAGATAAACTTGCTGAAAGATATTTGTTTGAAAGTGCCAGGGAAGTTTCATGAGATACTGGCTCACAAAGAGGGTTCTTTCTTTACTATGAAAATAGAAAAAAAAAGTTTACAAGTTGGTTGGGTGAAATCAGGGAGGAAATGTTAATTATCTGAGAATTCCAGACAGAACCCAGTGGCACAGTGTTTTAAGATCTGAAAAGACAGATCTATGCTGCCAAAGATGAGGAAGAGAAATGAATGTCCTTCGTCCGTGCGTGCCTGTCCCAGAGTGGGAACTCTGAACAGGATTCTGAACAGTCTATAAAAGCTGGGGGCAGTGGAGCAAAGAGCCAGCCTGGTTTTGCCAGATAATTACTCCTGATTTCTGATCAGACATCTTACTAGGAGGTATTAGCACACTGAGCAGCATAAATTGCCTTTTTCTCCTTAGCTTCTGCTGTATTGGAAGAATTTTGGGATCCATAATGCCAAAAAGCTCCATAAGGACTGTATGAAGGCATCAACTTTTCATTTAGGCTGTTCCATTTAGGTACAGCTCAGATGTGTTGAATCCCAGCTGTCTACAAATTAAGAGGATTTTTAGGAAGACCTGCCTTGCCTTTTTACACAACAGAAGAGTAACTTGGGTTGATCCCAACTTATCTCTAGAAGAAGGTTCTCTTAGCTAAAATTTACTTGTCCTATGAGTTATGCTGCTGTTGATTATTATTACATTTTGTCATGCACAAAAAATGTTACTAATTGGAGCTTCCACCAGCCAGTCTTGCTGCTGTTTTCTGGATCCTGTTTTTGAGAGCGTGGACTTATTAGATGAGATAGAATGGACGTGCCCCTTATTCCTGCCGTAGGTCTGGCTGAATAATACCTGTTTTGGCATGGGAAGTGTGTATTTGCACTCTAAGCCTCAAAATAGTTCCTCACTGCCCAAAAGAAATAATCTTCTAGACACATGGACTACTAAAGACTTTTTCCTGTAATGACCCTCTCAATTAACTGAGACACTGTCTTTATACACGTACAGTATTAACTATAGAGTTTATAGTTTTTTCCACCTGGAAACATTGCTTAAATGTGAGATCATGCTGGATGCTAGTGGATTTTATTTCTTCATGGCTCTGAACTCCTGTGTTGTAACATGTCAGGAAAGGACCGTGTCTTTGTTCTTATTTTGGATACTTCTGGCAAGAAGTATGCATTCTTGTTTTCTTACTCTTTTTTCCAAAACTGCTGAAACCAAAAAGAAATCCACAAAGCAGAGCAATCGTTTCTTCTGTCTCCAAACTTTTCTTTCAGATGAGGGAAGGGTAGGCTACAGGAATCTGTTGCTTTTCTGATGGCTGGTGTTGCTGCCAAGTAGTCCCCCATGTGTAAATGCTGCCTTCCCTGAACGCTGTAGTCTGTCCTTTGAGGGATGACTCTGTCACAAAACATCTTCTTTTGGAAGCTCCTGTCCTCACGGCAGCGACAGCCAAATGGAAAATGTGGAGTGGCAGATTTGGGCATCTACAGCGTCCCTTAATAAGTTCTTCAATGTACATAGGGAAACATAATGCAGAACTGAGAGGATGGAGAGGAGGAATCATACAAGAGAAGTGGGAGGCACAGTGCAAAGGATGGAAAAAGCCAAGAGTGAAGGCTGCTAAGGTCAGGTTGCCTGGCTAGGACAGCATGACTGGCCCATTTTGAAGAAGAGGTTTATGCTGTGATCTCTTCTGTTAGTCTGGAGAGGTAATAAAGGATCACTGTTTTCAGGGACCTGTGTTAAAGCTGCCCAGCCTGTGTTTTACTTGTCAAAAATATTCTAAGTCTCCAGGTGGGAGTTAGTACGGGTGCTTTTGAAGAGTTCATTACTGAAGCTGTTACACAAAGTCAGGATATTGTTTTATAAACTTTTTTGTTACAATATATAGTTAGTGAAGAGAAAGAGAAGATCAGATTGTTGCTCTGTTTCTAACACACTCTAAGTGTTACTATTGGGAAATTATTAGTTTCCTTGCAATACATCCCTTATGTAGTTTAGAGAATACGGCAAAATAAAGGGCCTTGTTAGACACAGGAAAAAGCCTAAGATTTGTGTGACAAAACCATGGTAATTTAAGTGTATTCTGGTCTTTATTTAAATTTAACAAAAAGTACTGTTCAACTCTGTGATTTAGCTTTCAGAACTGCACCTGTTTTGCTGAAGACCAACTCTAACTCTTAGTCATATGATTGAAATAAGAAAACATTGATAAAATATTCCTCTCTTTTTCAAAAAGCCTAGCATTTGTAATTCCATTTAGGGATGCCTTAGACATCTTGGGAAAGGGCTGGGTTGCATGAACAAGGCACAAGTACCTTGAGGATTGAGAGGAGAAGCTGAAGGAATGATTTTTATGCATTTAATTCCCAGGGTGTTCTGAAAGCTCATCTAGAAAACTAGATGCATGACTTCCAGTAGCCTCAGGCAACTTCAGTCCTCACAGCCACCACTTACTTAGCAGATCATCATGTCGTTGACTTGGCAGATTTATAGGAACATCCTGTGGCCTTTTCTGGTGTATGACACTGTTGGTTTGTAATTACAATACCCCTTTTTTCCAGGTTAGTTTTATACTAGGGCTGTTTCCTGGTAGAAATCACCACGTGGCTGCATCAGTTACTGAAAAAAATAAAGAAGGCAGCATGAGGGTGGGAATGGTGAGATAATTGGATTTGAAGGCACTGCACACACAGTGACTGTAAAACTGCAACACTGGACATTAGCCGGCACCTCTTTTCAGTCCTTTGCTTCCTTAATGCAGCATTTTAAATTAGACATTAAAGTTGACTAATAATTAAAAGATATTATAGAATGGGAATTATTTTTGCTGTATAATCCAGGCAAGAGAAAAAACCCCAGAACCTCCCATAAAGTCTACAATCATTCAGTCTTGTCTCTGCTGCTGTTTAAGACTATACCTGATGTGTATTTGCCTGAATGAATCAGTCACTGTTTGTACTGCAAACATGTAGTTTATAAACAGAGATATCCCTGCAGTTTAACTAAGCAAAGTTGATTCAGGCTGTGTCGTGACGTTTAGTTAATCTTTCCTCCAGATGTATCTAATTACATAAATCCTTACCCAGCACAATGACATTTGGTACTCCTTGTCCTCTGCTGCTGTAACTGTCTATGGTGCCCTCACCTTTCACCTTGCAAAGGTCAAGAGAGGGAATTTCCACACACTGATTTTCCATTTCTCTTACTAAACAAAGTGTTACATAATTCTTAAATGGATTTTTTCCTGTTTATCGCAATTTTCTGGAGATGTATTCTTTGGAAGTGAGAGGGAATCCCAGTGGAAGCAGGATATCTGGGCTCTAGATATCTCATTTTGGTTGCCGGAGAGGAGTGAAGGGACACTGCTCTGCTCAGCTACCCCAAGACTGTGAAGGACTGGAGCGGGAGGTGTGAGAGAGATGAGAGAGCATGATCAGCAAGAACAACTTAAAGAGTACTTTTCTATTTTTAATTTATATTGAGTTTTGTATATTGTAAATCAAGTATGCAGCCAGCTCCTTTTTTTAGCTGTAGTCATCTGGTGTTAGATGTAACTGAATATACATTTCAAATGTGTGTTGGATCAAAGCTATCTCACAGTTTCTTTCTTCAAACAGTTTGGCAGTTGGGGTCAGCTCTGCCCTAACTTAACCCTCTCTAATCTATGTATAAACTCAGACATCTAAAAGATTGGTAAAACAGTTCCAGATTGAGTTCCTTAAGGCTGACAATGCACAAAGGAATAGTTTTTGCTGTTGGCGGATAGTTCAAAGTGGTTGCTCCTAAACTTAATCAGCACTTCTATAAATAGACTACATAAGTTCATATAATTCCCATGTAAACTGCAGTAGGCCTGTATAACAGCTGAGGAAGCCAGATCCTAGCTCTTCCACTCCCTTCCTATTCCAGTCTGGTGGCAGTAGCTGGCATGCCACCCCTACCACATCTCTGGCCTGAAGCAGGAGTCAGCTCCTGCCAGAAAAGGCACCACACCTACCCTACTGCACCTCAAAAGGCCAGGCTGTGGCTACTGTAATTGGGAGTGATCTGTGACAGGTACAGGGGACACAACATGTTTTCCCTCTGTTTCTTGTCTCTTCCAGGGGAAGAGCAGCAGACTTGTTGAGTGGAGACTGCTCTCTGAATTGGAGAAGGGTTCTTGGTCTGAGTGAAGTGTGGTCACAAGTAGCATAATAATTGTGTATGAACATATTAATGCATTTTGGTTTTCCATATGTTAAATATTTTAAAAATAATACTTATCAAAGGTATTCAAAGTTTAAAACTAATACTATAACTTTAGTTATTCTAGTGGTTCTGTCGTGGCTATTCCTGGACTCCTGCCTACTTTAGCAGTATGGAAAAGAGTAGGTAGAGAGATGTTGCAGTCTTGAAAGGAAAGCTGGGAGTGAAAAAAAAGTTTCATCAAGATATGGGAGAAAAAGAGGATGTAAGATAGTAGCCTACAGGAAAATGGTGAATGGTCATGCTAAATTTTTGAAAAAAGCCCAGCTTTGGCCACAGAAATAAAGAACCCTGATGCTTTGTAAAATCAGCTGAGAACCATCATTTTGGTATGTACTTTATTCACATTTTCAAGGCTTATTTTCTAAATATAAAGACAAATAACAAGATAAAACCCCCTAAAAATAAGGTAAAAAAACCTAAAACAAAACAAGGCATCTGTGACCCATCATTCTCTGGATTAATGACCCAAATCAATTTTGAAGCATAATTTTTTTCTTTGAATTCTCTGCTCAAGTGTCTATAAATCCTCTATGATGAAATAAGGAGAGGAAAAAAAAAAATTGGAACTTATCGTGTTTGGGAAGAATAATGAATAAAACTTTCTTTTCTGAGTCCCACTCACTAAAAGTTTTTTGAGGCCATGAAACACACAAAGAAATTAACACTTGTGCAATACATATATAGTTGACAAATACACGTATTAATATGCTCAGGTTTTCTTAATCCTTACGAGTCTTCAAGTTTGTCTTAACTGTGCAACATGCATCGAAGATCACCTGCACAGTTACTGAGACAGTGATACTTTGTGCAAAATGTTAGCTCTACTGTATGAGTTGTTCTGCAAAACAAGCAGTTATTAATAAATTTGACCCAAAAAAAAATCATGCATGGAAAAGAATATTTTTCTCCTTTGACTCCACTGGCAGCATCTGTGATTTGTTCAAGTACTTTGCTGTCTGTAAATGAAGTAAGAATTAAGTAGATCCATGAGTCATTCTCTGTTCAGAATCAATACATCCAACAGAGGTCTTATTTGTCACACTGTGACAGTTCATCAATTCTGCCTCCCACAAGCTGTGGTCTTACCACTCAACAAAGTAGTCAGACATGTTTATTCATTTGCTCTCAGCCTTGTCCATCTCTTTTTTTTTTCCTGTCCTGTAATGGTGGTTCCAATTTCCATGGTATGTTGGTGTTTTCACTGAAAATCACCTTCAGCCTCTGTGTAATATGATCTTAGAAGAGAAAGAAGCTCAAGCACTAAGGGGTACCCTTGAAACTTCACCTATTTTTACTGTTAGAGTGCGTGACTGAAAAATTCAGCATTGCGTTCACAACTCATCAGTTAATTTCTGGGGTTCCTTGGGTATCTCAGCAGGAGAACTAAGTTCTTTGAGGACACATCTTATAGATTGATACTGATCTGCTGAAATCTTCCCCTCCCCCTTCTATATTGGGGCCATCCTAAAATAGAATAGATCAAGCTCAAAGATTTTGGTCACCAGATGCAGAAGAGCAAGACTTTTAAGTTCTCAGGAGAGCTGAAGGAGACTAGACTCATTGCCTGTGAAACTTAGAGGAAAGGCTTGGCCTGCAACTTCTCTCCCTACTCTTCTGAAACCTGACATTTCCTGTTTGTGGCTAAAAAATAAATAAAAGAGCATTTAATATATTTAACTTTCTATACCAATATGCAGTAAGTGAAGATGTATTGGACATCAGTGTGTCAGAGGTTCTAGAAGTACTCCTACAAGTGGTTGGCATGTATGCTTCCACTGAGGAAACATATGTGCTGACTACACACCTTGAGCCACCAAGTCTGACTCTTCCCAGAAGGATATGCTCCAATATGCTTTACTGCTTCTGCAGCTCTGGGCGGGGAGAGTAGAAGATAGAACTTCTTAAGAAGGGAAGCACAAAGGCTGGCTACCTGTGAATACAGGGAAACTTTTTCAAAACTTTTAAATTCCTAACATTGTGAAATGGCCAAGAGAAGCTGGCAGGATTCCCTGACTAAATGCCTCAACAGTGAACTGTAAGCAACTGTTTTTCATTTCAGGCGTTTCCACTCTGATTTTGCATTTCCTGGTGAGACGAACAGAGAAGCAGAAACTGATCAAGTTAAAAAAAAAATCTCGACTATCAGGCATTTTGGGAGCTTCTCCCTGTTTTTTCTCCCAGAGTCAGATTATTTCTGGTGTTGCCTCCCTATATTATTTGCAACCTTTGTTTCTGGCTATAAAAATGAACAAAGCCCATATGATTAAAGATCCCTATTTGTTTCCATCTGGTGTTTCTGCCTTTTTATTTGGTGATAATAGCAAATCAAAATTTAATGTAAGTACAGGAGCATCTAAGCACCAAGAATACCTTTTTTTTACAAGGGAATTTGCATCATGTCTTTTATAACAAGAATTCTTCTAATCACTGGGAATATGAGCTTGTAATTTAGCAGAGCAGAGTTAATGTGCCTTGATGATTCATGTCCTAGTGAACCTGGTAACTGTAGCAACCGATTATTTGTTGTATGTTGTTGGGAAGTCCTACTAAAATCTAGGTCATGAAGTCAAATGAAGGTGTCTTCTGAACTGGGTGAGTTTCAATCTTGCTGTTTTCACTTCTCCCTTAGAAACCACAAGATGAGTTTTCTTTGGGCAGCTTGACTGCTTCATGTAATCATGGAATTGCTATCAGTGTGGCAATAAGGTGTGCTGGGCCTCCAGATTGGAAACCTGGTCTTTAGGGAACTGAACTGCTTCTTTAGAAGTGATGCTCCTGTGAAAAGTCTCTACACTAGTGAGAGGCTACAGGAAGCAGGCCAGAAAATGTGAAGGTTGGGTCACATAGGCCAGTTCTCTGTAGGGAGAAATGTTTGATTTGAACATGAGAAATGCTGGTTTTAGTGACATCTTAAAGGCAGCATAGATAGTCCTCAGAACAGTGATTGCGTTCATTCATGTTCATCTGGATTTATTTATATATCTGAAAAGCAATCAATTTTAGGTTCATGCTTGGCTTTTACATTTGATACACTATTTTTAGTAAAAGTAGGAAAGAAAATGTATTTGGAATCTGTGTTATCTGAAGGAGAGAAGGTACAATATAACAAAAGCCTACAGTGCATTTGGATATATTTATGAAGTGATGAAAGCCTAAATTTTTTTGAACAGTAGATTATTCCTAGGAATTTCAGCATGGTGATGTGGTGTTTAATGATCCAGCAATCCATTAAGCTGAATTTGTTGTCTTTTTCTTTAGTTGCATTCTACTTGTAGAGTAGGAGAGGAAGAAACATTTATATATAAGTAATTCAATATATTTAAATGGAGGTTATTAAATTACTATAACCTGCAATGAAGTTTAAAACCGAAGTTAACGTAATTTTATTTGTTTTAATCTAGACTCATAGAAAATCAAGCACAATTGCCCAGAGCTTTTAATCTAAATCTCTTCATAAACTGATTGTTTCATGTTGTCTGGAACATGGAAATAGGAAGTCCTATTTGAATCTAAGAGACCCATTACACCAGAATTAACATTCCATGCTGGCAACCACAATCATACTGGCAGTATTCTTGCTTAAAACCAATTCACAAGAATTCCTGTTTCAAACTGAACTTATGACAAATAGTAAGAACTCCTCTTATCCAAAATACTATTGCCCATTACAGGTGACTTTTTGTATGAAACACTTCTTAATGCAAACCTCACCTTTTCCCAGTATTGGTTTTGTACATCAGATGCAGAGATGACAAGGAAGAGGCTCTCCCTATTCTGTCTTTTACTTACTTTGTTTAAGGGTACATTTGTGCAGTTCCTCCAAACAAGGAAGAGGAAAGGAGGCAGGGCAAAAAAAACAGAAGTCAAAATAAAATAATCCCCAGACTAATTCAGACTTATGCCTTTATCTGTGGTGTGAATCTAAATTAGATCAAATTAGATTAAACAAGTATGTTTACTTGTGCTAATATAAAGAGATTTCATTCGTGTATCTGTCACTCCTCTGGGCTGCTACCAGAACCATGTAATTAAGCTATTTTTGTGTATACTGGGACTTGTAAATGATTTTGTTGCTTGGTATCATGTGAGGAACAGGAGTGATGTAGTAAGAACACCACTACCGAGAAAATAATAAGAAAGGTATGGCTACCTTTGCTACTGCTGTTCTTCAAATTTTCAGGAAAAAAACCCACACACTGATTTCTAGGACAGGCAATGCTCACCTACACAGGTTCTTCTCTTCTGATATTGAATAAACTGTAGGAAACATGGGGACTTTGTGCCTTGACCCAAGCAGAAATAAACTGCAGAGGAAGGTCCTGAGTTGTAGGATCGCCTGAAAATGAGCCTCATTATCTGCTGGGTCAGCTCAGATACACATCATGCTGGAGTACCAGGACATCCGTCTTGTAAGGTCACTCCTATCTCTGTGTAAAGCAAGAGAACTTGCCTTGGTATTTGCAGGTGCCCTCTAAACTCTTTTCCTTCTTTGTTCCTTAACCTGATATCCCTTGTTGCTTATATGATTTTAAAACTTTTAGATGTTCTGCTTTGTATTTTTCTAAATGACAGGGAATGAACTGAAAATTTAAAATTTTATAAAGATATTTGCTTATTAGTAGCCATGGTGCTGACTGTTATACAATAGAAATCTTTACTCCCATCCTCTAAGAAAGATGCCTACCTCAAGATCTTAAAAACTAGTGATTGAAAAATATTAGATGAAGAAACAACCTTATAAAGCATCATTTGTGTTGTTCTCTTTTTTCTGTGCATCTTCACAAAATAAATGTTCATATTTTTTATTATATAAATATTATTTCCTAAATATGATCCCCCCAAATCACATGTTTTAATCACTTTGAATGTTTAGTCTCTGGCATTGTCCTTACTGCCCTGTCTCATTGTTAAGGAACCTTTTTCTTCTTGAGAAATTCTCTATTTACATATTTCATACTGATATTTACATGTATCTACTGACTTTTTCTTTCCACCCAGAGATACTAATTTGTGAAGCTATTTCTTCCTGATCTATTATTCACCAGTCAGTTCTTTAATAGTTCTTTTCACAGTTCTAGCTGGAAATATGAGTTGAAGTTATAGTGAGTCAGGTGAGTCAGAAGCTAAAGAGGTTGTCAAAATTATGTAGACGTACTCTATTTTCCAACCAATTTAATGAAGTATTAACTTCTAATTTTTCCAAATATTTTCTACCATTTGTAGTTGCTGCATTGTCCTATCCTTGCACAATGTTTCCTGTGACTGTTAAAACTGGACCTGTACTTCTGTCATATTGATGATACCAACTTACCTCTTAGATAAATCAGCAAGTATTAGTGATGCTTATATCTGTCCTTATCATTGTCCAGTATTTATCTATTTACCTGGTTGCTTCTATGCTCGACAAAAAGGAAACAGTGAGTTGGCAATAATAGTTCTGCTTCTTATATTTTGCATCTTTTTGAGTCTTGAGCTTTTAAGGAGTCATGTTGACATGGCTCCATGGGCAAGCTGTGTACAGCTCAGTTCTTCAGGCTCTGTAGAGTTGTTCCTGCCTTATGTGGTATACCAGTGTGGGAAGATCAATCTTGTTGATGCCTCCCCTTCTTGTTTGTTTCCCAATTGTGTGACATTTTGGTAAACTAGATAGTGCTTACACTATACACTGGAAAAGGAAAAAAAAGTAGAGGTACGATGCAGGTGTTTGTTAGAGCTGGAATTTGAGCTTCTACATTCAGTGAGAGTTTAATAAAAGTACAGTGGAATACCTATTTCTTGAATACTACCTATACTACGGATGATAGATAGATAGATAGATAGATAGATAGATAGATAGATAGATAGATAGATAGATAGATAGATAGATAGATAGATAGATAGATAGATAGATAGATAGATAGATAGATTGATTTCTTCTCCCACAGCCCTAAGCTTCCACACATCTGAGTAAATAAAATGAAGTAGTAGTAAGAAGGTTGTAAGCAAATATACATAGAGCAGAGCCAGACAGTCTCAATGATGTGATTTACTCTGCTCCTTACTAGGAGTACTCACCCTGGGCTTGTCTGGTGTTAATGTCACTACACTGCTTTCATCATCTGAAGTCACGTACATGATATCCTTATAAAACATTGCACTGTATTGTTTAAATCCATTTATGTGTAATGACCCTAAGCCTCAGGAGTTAGAGGAAGTGGCTTAAATAAAAGAATTGGAGAGGTTTGACATTTTCACTTCTCATTGGTATGTATATATCTTCACATCATGCCTTGAAGTGTGAAAATCTCTAACTTTCCATTGAATGGGCATTGCCAAATGGGCTTTCAGAAATTGCAATGCTATAGGTTAAGGATTTCTTTTTCGTCATCCCACTCTCTCATTTCCACAAGCCCACTCAGTCTGCCAGCCTAGCTAACTTAACATAACCACTAATATGACACAGAGTTTTAACCCTTTGCTATCTGATAAATTTGGCAAACCAGTACTTCTGAAACTGTAGTTCTATCTTGCACTTGATTACTGCTGTTCAGTCCTGAGTGCTTCAGGAGTTGTTAGCTGGGTATCTGCATCTTTTCCATGGAAATGGACAAAGGAGGAAAAGATGCAACGTAATTCCTCAAAAGTGCTGGCTGGTATAGTCATATGCAGATAGCTGGAAACTAATTCTAAATCCCCAATGTTAGCTTTAAAAATATAGATCCTTTTATGAAAAAGGGAGAGTTGGAAGTGTTCTTATTTGACTTTTGCTGTCCAAGCTGTTCTGCTGGTCATATTTTCATGTTCTCAATCTTATTTCTCTTGAGAACAGGAAAAAAATTACTAAGTTGACAAAATTTTTCATATATCCAGTTGTTCCCAGGAGGTCAAGCCTTTAGACAAATTACCATCTGTAATTAATTTTTAGGAGCTGACAATATTATGTCTTTGTCAAATTGCTGTATCTTATCTTCTGACTTAAAAGAAAAATACTTCAGATGGCCTGACCAGTGTCCAGCTATTGAATATCGCAGATTACTATCAGTAAACTGACATTAAAAGCATAAAAGTAAATTAGATCTTGTGAATTTTAGCTATTGTGGGGGGCTTTTTGACCTTCACTGCCAAGGATCTCCAGGCATAGATAGGTCTGGTAGTGTTATTGGTAGTAAAATGGCATGAGTCTGCAATGATGCTCAATCAAAACTAATGACTGCATTAAGAAAAATAGTGCTGGCTCACATTTCACTTCACTTGTGATACACTCTGCATCAGATTTTTGCTGGTTTTGTAGAAACAGTAAGTTACTTACCAGGGTAAGCCTTGATCCAACTGAGGCAGTTGAACCTCTGCCTCATGGTACTGGCAGTGCAAGGTGTACTGGTATATGAAAGTCCCCTAAGTTTTCTCCAGCCTGGTAAATACCAGTTATGCTCTTAGCAGTATTAAACAGATTTCCTCCTTTTGGTTCCTCCTTGATGAAAGCCTTTGTCTATGATCAACCTGGGACAGGTGGGTCTGACTCTGACCACACGGGTGCTCCTCTTTCTCAGACCTTTGTGCTTTAGTTTGCTTCTGCTGATTTTTTTACTGTTGAAGAACATTTTATATATTCCCTTTCATATTAAACAAATTTTTCCTCTTTCTGACCTTCAGAGAAGTCACCGCTCATTCCAGTAGTGTTTGTTAATGTATTTATGTATGTTCAGAGCTGCAGATGTTCTTACTGGAACAATTGCTTTTGAAGGTAGATAAAAGTTTTGAAGGTACCTTCAAAATACCTTTGTATTGTAATCTGTAGCAGGCAACTGGAAAATAGTACTAATGTGAAACAGAAGAAAAGCAGTTTGAAAATTGCGTTATAAATATTTGCTGCATGTTATATTCTAATTTTTTTCAACTGCAAGCCATCAATTTACTGTTGTGTTTACTTGGTTGTCAAGTCATTTTACCTGGATGATAAGTCTGTTGGCCTGTGAGAAATAGTCTTTATTTTCAAGTTTTTGTGGAACTATCAAGTTTATTAAAACATGAGGTGTTGCTGCAGAAGCCAAGGTTTAATGTACCTTGAACAGCATCATGCCTGTGACTTCTATAATATCTTCTGTGATCTCTCCAGCTGCTGCAACATCTTTTCCTCAAGGAACAAAAGTACTGTCTGGGACTTTTTGAACCACAGGTTGGAGACAGGGAAAGCACTTAACATCAGACTAGGTCAGTCACGCTGTGCAGACATCTGCATAGGACAGTGGTGAGAGCTAAAGTATTGGTATCTTTTAAACTGTCAGTTTCAGTCTTACAAAGATGATTTCAGTCCTGCACTAAGTTATTTCCTATCTATGGAAACGATCAGTCAAGCTTGTGCTTTCATTTTCATAACACCCCATCACCACTGCTGCCACCACCACCCAGAGATCCTGCTCGCATTTTGGATTTTCAATACTTAAATATAACTTCTGACCCACACTATGAAAATCTTAAAACTGGCACAGCTGCATTGAGTTCACAGTTTTTGTTCTCTGAGCTGGTCAGTACAATGAAAAACAGGTGGCTCTTCAAGCTTGGAAACTTTACCTACAGTTTATAATATAGCAGAATGTAATGTCAGAGACTGTTTACAAACATACTACTTCTACATTCAGAATTGTTTCAGAGATTATCCTGAGCAGGTTGCACCTTCAGTTGAAATCAAGTAGAGTTGTAATTACAGATATTGTCATTACTGGCATAATAGCCAGGGTACCATATTCTGACCTGAATATGGTTTACAGTTACTGTGCTTTATTCTCTGCACTACCCAGGATTCAAGAGGGTTCATTAGTTTGGATGCAGTCCATGGAGTATCATTGTAGTCAATTTTGACCTGAAAGTAATGTGTCTACATTCACCCAATATTGCCACTTGAGCCAAGTCCTCTGGGCAGTGGGAACACTGGACTGTGCAGGAGCACTGCATGTCTTGGTACACACTTGGTACCAGTCAACTTGGACCTGCCTGCAAAAGTATCCTCAGCCTCTGAATACAAACTTACTCTGCAAACAGTGTAGCTATATTTAGGCATCACCTCATCTAGCAAACTGAGGCTACTGTACCATCCTCAATCTATATTAAATCAACTTGAGTGTCTGCTTCTGTGGTTTAGTTTTCCTGCTTAATCAATAATAGAGTTGACTGTGAAGTCAGAAGTAAAAGCTAACATCTAAAAATGAACCGTGAATTTTAGTGAATTGTGATAGGGAGTTAAGACATATCTAGTGAATGCGTCAAGAGAAGATAAGTCAATTCTAGGTGTGGAGTCAATGTAGACAGGTTTAAACATGTTAAACATTGTGTGATTGCTGTCCTTGGCATGTGAAGTGCTGTCAGTGGTAGAGTTTTTTGTGATGATATGTTACATCAATCTAGTCCTACTGTAACACAGAATACGAGTATTCTCAACAATCTTGTTTCTGCAGTATTGCAGAGATCCCTAATGTCATAAGGGATTATTCCCAAGAATTAGCTGTTGTCTGTCTAAAGGGCAGAAAGTAAACCAGGCTGATTAACCTTAGTGGGTGTTACTCGTCTGTCACCTGTTTTCCCTTCTAAGTAGCCACTCCCTTGCTAGTCAGGGGCAGATAATCTGTAGGGGGATCAAGAAATGTGTATGGTGCTCCTGCAGTTGAATAAAGAGGCCTTTGAAACTAATTTATGCTGTGTCACCAGTAATAATGTAGAGAATATAAGAAGCATTTATATTTCATGCTGTCATAATGGTATTGAATCTGCTTTGGTGAAATTACCAGGCTAAGTGAGAAAGTCCAGCCTTTTCTTGCAAGCAGCACATTTGCATTCCCTGAGTAATTGGCTGTGCTGTGGGAAAAACCTCTGGCTTCCCATTGTGTCTCTCCTTGTATGTGGGACTAAAGTACACAGGGGTTTTCTGAGCTTCTTTTCTTGGCCTACAATATGGGAAACCAAAAAGGGAGCTAAAAATGGTGAAACTCTTAAATCAAATAAACTTGGTGATGGCAGGAATTTATTTATAGAATCATAGAATAGCCTGAGTTGGATGGGACCCACAAAGGTCATCAAAGTTCAACTTCTGGCCCTTTGCAGGACACCCAAAGAATCACTCCATGTTGCCTGAGAGTATTGTCCAAATGCTTCTTGAACTACGTCAGGCTTTGTGCTGTGGACACTTCCAGTGCCCAGCCACCCTCTGGGTGAAGAACCTTTTTCTAATATCCAACCTAAACCTCTCCTGACACAACTTCAGGCCATACCCTTGAGTCCTGTCACTGGTCACCACAGAGAAGAGATCAGTGCCTGTCCCTCCTCTTCTCCTGACAAGGAAGTTGTGACTCTAATGAGGTCTCCCTTCAGTTTCCTCTTCTGCAGGCTGAACAGATCAAGTGACCTCAGCCTCTCCTCATACTGTTTCACCTCAAGGCCCTTCACAATCTTTGTAGCCCTCCTTTGGATGCTCTCTAAGAGCTTAATATCTTTCTTGTATTGTGGCACCCAAAACTGCACTCCAGGACTCGTGGTGAGGCCACACCAGTGAAGAGTAGAGTGGGACAGTCACCTACTTTGACTGGCTCCAGTTTCTTGCTAACCTTTGTAGAGAATGCTCATGCTCAGCACTGCCTGACAGTGTAGTTAAGGCAGTTCTGTGGTCTGTGCTGGGGTTTCCTCTGCAGTTCCACAGCTATGGTGTTGGGTGGGAGGCAGCACCAAAAAGAGGTGAAAAGAGCAATAATAGAGCAGTTTGTTGCTCTTATTAGCAGGTAGTCTGATTGTAGATGTGTTTTCCTGTTAAATGGCAGTTAGTGAAACCAAATGTTTAGGGAATGTCAAACATGATTTATTAATAAAAAATGTGATTTAAATATTTTTTGAGTGAGTATTCTTCATGCTATGTGTGTGTACAGGTGAGTCACCTTTTGCTGAATCACTGAATGGTGTGCCTCCCAGCAGCAATGTTATGGGGTTTCCCATGTGACAAATGGGAAACTACCGGTAGTAGCTAAGGAGAAAGGCTGTCCTACTGCAACTGACCTTTGAAACTGGGGACATGTGGCACAGCATGATCTAGTGATTGGAAAGGATGACGGGCAGTGAAGCCTTAGGAAATCTGTATCCTGCTCTGCTCATAGTTCCTTGTATGAGATAGAGTAATTAATCTATCTTCCTTGTGCACCATTTTGCATTCATGTGAAATGGAGATGTCATTATGCATTCACTTCATAAGGATATTGTGAAATTTAAAGAAACGTAATTAATCTTGCAGAGTGACAAGGATTCCCTGCCCTCCAAGTTTAACTCCTATGTTTGAACCCCTTTAGATTGTGCAGAATTGTGAATGTCACTTCAAAACTATTTCCAGGAATTTGTGTAGAAGAGCTCCCTTCAGATGGGAAACTGTTAATATTAATTCTAACCTAAAAAGTGGTTCTTCCAAGGTATAATTGATTTTTAAAATGTGAAACTACCAGTTACAGCATTTTCAGTTGCTTTATTTCACATGTTCAAGGCTCAGGCTTTTTACATGATATGAGTTCAACATCAGCATGATTCTGTGGAGTATGTGTTCTCTTTCCTACTGCTGTGCCTCCCCATCTCTTTCCACTTCAGCTCCTCTGATCCAGAAGTTCCTGTCCTAGTGTGTGAGCACAACTGTGATTGTGCCAGGGTCTGGTTGACAACATGGCCCAACAAATAGATTGTATCAGCATTACAGAAAAGAAAAAAAAAAAGGTGCATTGTGATATGAAGGCAGGAGCTTGGTGGTGGAGAGGAACATTCAAAAGGAGCATCTGCATAGAGCTTACTTCATATAGCATATTTGCGTTGTGTAGTGGCAGATAATAACTTTTAGATAACCTCTGGAAATACTAGATTAATAAAATACCCCTCTCTTTTTAAATGAGAAATCACTACTGCTGTTTTTTTATTAGCAGTATTATGTTCAGTTAGTTTCCTCTGTGACTAAAACAAGTGTTACTGTGTGTCTCATGTCTTCCTTTCTTGAGAAGCAGCCAGGCGTGGGAGTAGACACACTTAGGAAAACCCCCATGTAAGTTCTGTGATTCCTTGTAGACCACCCCCGTTAAATGCCTAAGCCTAAAATGAGATAAAATGCTCTTTAGTAAAGTTGTGTCAGATAAGGGAGTGTGCAGGACAAAATTATTTTTATCTTATGAAAACAAAAATAATTTGTCTTCTGTGTTTTAGTTGTGTAAGTAAGGTTAGTCTCTGTGGTAAGCACAGGAGGACAGTGTGTTGTTATGCAAGCAGGAGTTTCAAAATTTTAAAATGTTGATTCCCTTGTTGCGACTTAAGCCTGGTTTGAGTTTTTCCGTTGCAAAACTGTAGCTAATTTATACCAACCTCTCAATTTTTTCCCAGAAGCACTTCATGCCAGAGAACCTCATATGCTAGTAATATGTAGGACAAGAAAGTCCACGTAACTAACAGGTACAAAGTGCCACTGGTTATAACCTCTAGAAAGAAAAACTTAGGGGAGCTGGATCCAGGACAGTTTTTTACAAACTTGGAAATAGCTGCCATTGACCAGTCTGTATCTGGAAATCCATATGTTGTTGTGCTGAACCTTAAGCGTAATTAAAAGGTGTTTCCATTTTTTTATGGGGGGTAAACTGTAGCAGTTCAACACCGGCAATCCTTTACAGACTTGCAATAGTGCTATTGCAGCTATGTTCCTGAGACTCTTTTTTACTCATAATCTGCTTATAGCACTTGTTTCTTGTGTTGTATCATCTGGATGATCTTGCTGTCAAGTTTGGTTTTTTTATTTTAGATCACGTGGAATCAGTTCCTGAAGTGTTCTTTGAAAACCATTAAATTTTTTTTTCACTTCACTGCTAATCTTCCCTTAATATAGCAAAACATTAGGCAAAAAGGAAAAAAAAATTCATTTGGAATTTGTAAAGGGTTGCTCAAGTTACTCATGGTTGATATTTCTGCACTGTTGACTTCTGTACATGAAAATGTGTGTGGATGCAGTAGGTACGTTGCTAGCTTTTATTAGTTTAGTGAACTCAGATTAACCAACTTAATCCTCCTTTTGTATTTGTATCCAACTATTTACAGAATTGGGCCAACATACGAGAACCAGAAATTAAAGTGACTGTAAACAAGTAAAATTGATGAAGTAGTTTTTACTGCCCAGATGAGACATTGCAGTAAGAAATGTCAGTATTGAAAAACTGAATTTTTAATAACCTCTTAATTTAATAATATGTGACATACATAAGAAGATACATTATTACCTATTACACATACTATGAAAGCCTTCCAGTAACATAAAAATGGTGGCTTTTTATCTTTCCATTCTGTGTTCCAATAGGAATTCTGAAACTTTTCTCCAAAGACATAGGGCATGCACCAGAAAGAGTGCCATGTTTACTTTTACCTGCCATTTTATGGGCAGAAATTACTGCATTTGGCCTTTTGCCGCTCACATTATGTTTTGTTTGTTTTGACCAGGGAGAAGTAGATTGTAGGCACACACAGCCAATATCCAGTGTGATCTCCTGGAAGCAGGTAGTCAGTTGGATAAGTACTGTTAGGCCCTTGTGCTTTGCATTATACCAGCTCCTGTGTCTCCGTGAAAACAGAGCCTTCAGCCCCCCAGAGTCAGTGCTGGCAACAGCAGCTTATAGGTCAACAGCTAAAATGAATGTAGGAGGTCTTCTGGCCTCCTCTCCCGGATCCTCAGATGCACGTTCATGGCATACTTGTCCTTTGCTGTGAAAGGCAGTGCCCTGTCTTCTCCACCTCCAGTGATGTGTTCCCATCAGTCACTGAGCCTTTGACTCAAGTGTGTCTGTTGGGTCACTGCAAGCTCAACCTCACAAAAATATGTCTTTTGTTGGATCAATGAGCTCATGGGTAGTTGTGACGTTGTTAGATCTGATGCAACAGAAGTACTGAGAATATGCAGCCTGAGACTGAGTGAGACCACCCCTTTCCCCTCTTACTTGCAGCTAGATGAAAGTAAATGCATTGTAAAATTGTGCCCAAGAGTTAGAAGAACAATTCTTTCTAGCCCTTGAATCAAAAGCTAATGATACAAAATAAAGTAAGGATGACACAGAGGAGGAAAGGAAGGAAAAGAGCAAGTGGAAGAGAAAGGTAATAGGAGGTACTGAAGGGAGAAAAAGTAACAAGGAAGAGTGAAGTAGCTAGAAAAGCACTAAGAAGGATTAAAGAAATATCAGGAGATTGTATGTTGACAAATAGCATTAGCAAATGCATGTAAAAATTAGGGAACGCCTTTCCCTCGTGAGTGAGCATACTGTCCTTGGCTTTCAAATATGATGGATGCTTCAGTCTCAAGAAACAATTCTTCTGTTTTTCTGGGCAGAAGTGAAATGCCATTGCTTTGTGAGCAGTTCACAGTAATAATCTGGATGCTGAAAGCCAGAGCCTTTGTCCTCCATGAGCTCAGTCTGGTGAAGCAGGAGGAAAGCCACAGGCACAAGTGCCTGTCCTGAGAATCATTTATCACGGAGCAGGCACAGCTCTAAGAGGTTGGTGAAAAGTCGTTCTGAAGTGAGTTGACCACCTCAGGATGTTGGTTCGTAAGTGGGCGGCTAGTCCGGACGTGGCTGTCGTGAAGCCTGAATCCCGAGGTCCCGGGTTTCCGTGGACTGCCACGCGCTCCTTCCCCACGGGCAGCGCATCCCGTGCGGCTCTCCAGTGCCGCCGGCAGGTGCCGATGGTGTGGCTCAGGGCGCTCACAGGCAAACACCCCGGGGCTCCATTTCCAACAGTAGGTATCGCTTAAATCCCAGTGTTATTCAGTTCCCTCAGCTGACTCGGAATTTCTGACATCTCCATACAAATCTTCCCACGTTCGTTCATGTAATTCAACCTGCAAGAGCTGAGAAAAGTTTATAATAGTAATGTATTTTCTATATGATTGAGAGCAGCTTCCTACAATGAACTGGTTTGTTGTTTCTTTTTTTTTCTTTGCCATTAGGGAGTTAATTTTGTTATGTACTTAATTTGTATATAAGGGTAGTCCAGAAGTTCCTCTAGTTGAAACTCACATGTGAAAGTGTTTCCTGTTGGTCTGTTTTTACAGCTAAGAAAATCTTTGGTTTTGCTTTGTTTTCTGCAGCTGTTTGATGCTATTAACTGCCTGGCAAAAGAGAATGTCCGGTTGCTTGTGCTGGGCCGCAAACATATGCTGATTAACTCTTCTAATTGGAAAAGAGAGATTATGAAGGAGATGCAGAATAAGGCAGACTTCTTCTTTGCTGATAATATGTAAGTTGAAAAAAATGACTCAATATAATGGCAACCAACACCTGATTTATGTGGATTTTGGAGTAGGTTTTAGTACTGTTACTAGTATTTCTGTCTCTGTCTGTGTGAAAGAGAAACATATTGCTTGCTATATTTGCTTCAAAACCCAATACATATTAAATGTTACATTGTGAAGAATTTCATCACTTGGAATCATATTGACAGCTGTAAGGTTTATTAGGATTTATGACTGGTAAAACCCCTGCCAAGAGCACAATGCCCTGAACTTGCAGAATTTCTAACAGCATCAGTGTACAGTTGTGGTCTGCTGCTGTTTGGAGGTATACTGATGAGTTTCAGCAGTTCTGTTCCACATAGCTCTGTATTGTTAAACTTTGTGGGAGAAGATTATATTGTTGTATTACCAGATTGTGATAAGAGGGAAAAATACTCTGTGTACCATGCAATTAATTTGTATTGTACTCTAGCTTTTGGTGCCCTCTGGTAAGCAGTTTTTTATTTTGCCAGGGAACTAGAGTAGTGATGGGAATTTTCAGTGTTGCTGATGAGTAAATCTTGGGTCAGCATTTGAATCATTTCCTGCAATCACTTACTGCTTTGTGAATGATGTTTGTCTTTTCCATTTGTTTTTTTAAGCTCTGAAGATGATGCCTTCTTGTTATACGCCACTCTCCGATCAGGCAAGCATTGCAAGTTCGTTACTAGAGACTTCCTCCGGGATCACAAGGCTTGTCTTTCCGACAGTCTAACACGTCATCTGTTCCGTAAGTGGCAGCGTGGACACCAGATAGTGTTATTCCTTTCTGGAGAAGGAAGGCGTATAAATTTTTTGGTAAGTTTTCTGCTGCAATCAGAAAGCACACACAGCATATTCACTGAAGATACACAATTTCAAATTCTGGACGTCAAAATAGTCTTATTGAAATCTACAAAATTGATTTGTATCAGTGCACTCAAAACTCCCATGTTTATTGAAAATTCACTGTATTCACAAAGCATGCCACAAACAAGAAAACTGTCAGAAAGCCAAGAAAGTCTGCCTAAATGTTTAAAAAGTAAATGTAAATACAAATTTGTGTATACAAATGTTTCCAGTGCTGGAAACTCCGTAAACATTACTGGCACTCGGTAAAACCTGAGTGACAATGTTCTATTTTATTTTAAGTTTTGAAATACTTTATTCTCCTCTGTGACACTATTATAAAATATCATGCTTCTAATTGTACAATAGAATTTCATTCATCTTTATTTTAAAGAAGCAGGACACTACAGGTATTCCAGTATTCACTGTAATAGTAACCTAAAATATGTGTAAAATTTCATGAGGGAAAGGCCATACCAGTCAGGTTTATAGTCAGTATTCAGATGCAGAAATTGCAGTCTTCCAAGAATAATATCTTGTTATAGCAGAATACTACTGTTACTGTCCAGGAAACATATCCTTGTGAGTCAGTACATTAACAGGAGTGCAGCTTCTTAAAGATTTTTCTAGGGCAAAATTCATCATTTGCAATTTTTTTGTTATCTGGTCTGTCTGCATTGTTATTGCCTTCTTAAAGGAATAGTGTAGGTATGCATATTCATTTTCTTCCTTTTGTAGTTAAAATTGTAAAATAACATTCATAATTACAGAGATACTGGCTTGTAAGAATGACAGCCTTTCATTCAGTGTTGCCATACATGCATTTTGTTTATGGAACCAAATAATGAATGTAGGGTTATCTGAGTAACACAGCTTTAGCTACACAGTTTCTTTCTTTTGTACAAAGGGGCTAGTAATTTCCACATCTTAATTCCCCTACAAGTGATTTGGATGATTGATATTCCGAGTCATAGCTGTCTTCTAAGTTATTCTGAAAGCTGTCACAGAAAAGTAGACTTCCAAGACTATATTTAGAGTGATAGCATATCCCGACAACTGTAACTGCCAACCAGTAATTTTCTTTTGTATTTGTGTTATGTATGTTGAATTAGTATACCTATAACATAGTAGACCAGAAAAAATGTTTATTATATTTGTTTGACTTGTTCTGACAGTGTTTATGATAAACTGTTTTCCTATTTCTCCTTGTGACAGAGCAAGTCAGTTCTGTAAAGAGATACACTGAAAGAACAAATACAAGATGTAATTGATGTCATTAAATCCTCTTAGTTCAAGCCTCTAAACTCCACATCCAGAGCTAATTCCCATACAATTTCTCTTAACTGAACAGAAGACCAATAATTTTGCTATTTCTAGAAATTGAGTGCATTATGTTCAAATCATTATTATCTGATGCTGAAGACAGAATTTTAACCATTTATAATGACTCCTAGACTACAAATTGCTAGAAGATATTTTAGTTTTTCTTTCAGTACGAAAATTTAGAATTTGTTTGGTGTAAGGAAGTAAAATGAGATTTAGTAAAAGAGATGAAACTGGGGATGTTTCTAAGGTAAACATCGGAAGTCATAAGTACTTGTAATTGGTATTCTAGTAATGTATTGTATAAAGTCTAAAAGCAATGTTTTTTTCTGTCTTTTCCCAACAGCCAGCTTTCCGCTATGACTGTGTGGTGCAGACTACAGGTGATACCTGGCATATCCCCTATAAAGATGTTTTTGAGGAAAAATATTCCTATCGAGTACCAAGAAAATGGCTCTGCGTTCAGCAGAAACGGTGAAGAATGTAATTGCACAAGCTGAAGCTGCTTTTTTTTTTTAATCATTGCTGACTACAAGAACTCAGCAGGACAATTAGGGGATTAATATGTGAGGCCTGTAACTAAGGAAAATTCAATGACTATTTTGTCAAAATCATTCTTGCAGTAAATCTGTTAACATCAGTGCTGGTCTAGCGGGGATGAATTAGGTCCATTATTTTCATCTTTACAGGCAGTTTCTGTGATTTGAATTAAAACTTGATTTTTCCTCTTGGAATTTCAGTTTGCTGGGTTTTTTATCCTTTTTTTTTTTCTTCTCAATTCATAAACTCTGTACTTCAAAGCCATTAATAAGGACTTAGAAAGTACCTTCAAAGTTTGTAGGGCTGACGTTGCATCAGTGTTGCACAATGTTTGCCCCTAATAAATGAAGCTAAGGGGGACAAATGGTATGTTTGCCTTTTGCCAGGCACACATAGACTTCCTTACACTAATTAGAATTCATTTGATCACATAGACTGCAAGTGTTATAGCAACATATATTAATGTTTTATTTGGAAGAATAAGGAAACAACCAGTGGAATATTTTGTAGCTCCTTCACTCTTAAATGTGCTGCTTCTGGCAGGATTTCGTGTCACTGCAATGTTTCACTTGTAGAAATACATGAATTTTTTTAAATAAAATTTGATAACCAGAAATGCTTAAAGACAATAATAAGACAAAAATGATTTTTGTAGAGACATTTCCATAAAACCTATCTCAGGTTATAAAGCAAAGAAGAACTGTGAGGGTAAGGGTCATCATCTTGAGGAAACAGTGGTCTTAAGAGACATAGAGGTCATAAGAATCGTGAGTGTTCCAAAGGGGTTGCCTATGGATCGATTGCTTGCTATGCCTTCCAGTATAAAAGTGGCATCAAATGGTACTGGCAGAAGGAAGGTTCAGAGGAGAGGTGAGGTTTCAGACAAAACCACACAACATGTTATGCTGAGCAACTCTTTGCCACAGCATGTCCTGGATTCAAGAAGTTCACGGGAGTTCATGGGGAGACCAGGAAGTTCATGAAAGGGAACCACCAAGAGTTACTAAATAGCCAGGCACTTATCCCTGCCTTGGGAAGTCCCTCCATGTGGCTGGAGACTGGGAGGGAATTCAGGGAGTGTATCAGTAAAGGTGCTCTCTGTGTTCTTACTCCTTTTCCTTGGGCATCCCCTTTCGGCCACGGTTGGAGACCGAGCCCGGGCCAGCAGGCATGGCTGTACACTTCCATGTTTTCTGCGTTCCAGAGATGTTTCTGCATCACACCTTCCGTATTTCACGTCTGCCCGCAGAGTGCTGCCGTCAGGAAGGGGACAAACTGCGCCGTGCAATACATGGCAAGACGTTTTCTTCTCCCCTCGTGTTAATAAACAAGGAAAAGTGTTTTGAAAAATTTGAGAGTGCAGACTTTTAAGGTGTGGCATACACAAGATGCACTCGTATTCTGCTATTCCCACAAAGAGTAAGCTCATCTAATAATAATTTTAAAAGAGGTGTGGATACCAAAACACAGCTTTTCCAATTTTCTTAATGACCAACTTTAAAGAAAAAGTCTTCCCACAAAGTGTAGGGGAAATCCAACATAATGAAGGCAAAAAGAGCATATATTCACGTGTTTAAATGTGGGGAATTTCCCTTTGTACTGGACACCGACAAAAAGTCTTTTAAACATCACTTTATAACGCAGCTGTGGCAAGAATTACTTATGAGTATCTTAATCACGTTTTTGAGGTACCTGCTTCAGAACTGCTAAGGGGAGCACAGGGCAGTACGTAGCTCGGGGCCTGGCGGGGGTGTTTCCCCGGGTCCCCCGCCCCAATGGCGGACCCGCGCTCCCACACCCCCACCCTGTGACGTCACCGCCCCGCGCCCGCGAGCCCCGGGCATGCGCAGCNAGCCGGGAGCGGCGGCGGTCCCTGTCTTGCGGGCGTGGGGACCTGGGGAAGAGATGCTCGCATGGGAGAAGGAAAACAGAGCCAGGGTGGGCTCTCTCGAGTGCCCCCTGACACGGGGAGGGGCCTCCTGTGAGCAACCGGTGCTCGGTCTCAGGTGCTTGGAGACTTGGCTATCCAGAGAGCTGTTTATTCTTCCTTAAGTGTTTCTTGTGTATCTTGCCAAGCCTGGGAGCACTGCGTTTTGGAATCAGAACTCCGATAGCTGTTTGAAATGGGACTTGAACTGCCTCAAACCCTGCATGCCAGAGTGACAGAGTCAGTTTTTGGATGTAACCCATGTGCTTTGTTACACCTGAAAGCTGTGTGTTCTGTAAGTCGTGGCCTGTGAGGTAGCAGCGACCGTCCTTTATTTTCAGGCTTCTTTGAACGGTCTGCAGTTAAGCTGCAGCCTGGCTTCAGCTTCTTCTGTAGGCCACTGATTCTTTTATTCCTATGTTTGCAGTGCACCAGATTGTACAGAAGCACGTCATGGTGCTCCTTGTGCAGGATACTCAAGGACAGCACAGTCAGCTCAGTCTGGTGGAACAGGTGGCTGAGAGTGCGCCTGGAGGATCCTCACAGCAGGGACAGATGAATTGTTTTGCAGCATCATCCTGATGCCATCTTCCCCTGGAGCTTAGTGGCTCTTGCCCAGCTGCAGTGCCTTCATTGCACATCCATTGCATGGCATGTCTGCATCCATCTGCTCTCCAGGAAAGGACGTAACAGGGATCAAACTGAATTGTCTGTGGTAGCCATTGGTTTATTTTGTGACTGCCCTTGAGTTTTTCTCAGGAAGAAACCAATGTGGATTAGGCTTCTTGGGCAGGCGGCCTAGTCTTGAGCAATCCTTTCTCCAGGAAGGAGCTAGGAAGATGCCTGTGTGTGGGTGTCTGTACACAGGCAGAAAGTTACTTGTACTAGATACCTGCATACAGGTACTGTTTTATATCTGGAGCACGTGTAATGCTTGTACACAACTTGCATGACAAGCATTACACATACAGTAGGGACAGTGCCTCTTCACATGGGTGTCAGTAGTTCTGTGATAGGAGAGTCATGGGCTCTGCCCTGTCACCATTAAAACAGGCTAGTCAGTCTGCATCACTTTTCTGGCTGTTTCTCTGTTGCAGTACTACTTGTTGAGAGTGTTTTCTGCATTCTGTACTAGAGAGGAAACTGAGCCTTGGCCTTACCTCCTGGGTATATTCAGCCATTAGGTTAATGTACAAGAAATGTGTGTAGGTACCTCCATACCTTTTAAGAGTGTCTTAGAAGAAAGTATCTGCATGTGTATTTGAGAGCCTCTGCTCACAGCCTGAAGCTGTCTGAAAGGTATTTTAAGTACCTATATGCTATAGGAAAAAAATATGTAGATGTGCATAGTTAAATTCAGGCAAGAGTGAGCTCACTTTACCTGCAGCCAGGCTGGTAACTCAGGCATGGTGCCACATGGGTGTCTCTGTTTGCCAGCATCTAGCCACAGCATGGGCAGCAATCTCATGTTTAATTGTGATCAGGTATCCAAATCTAGCTATTTTCTTTTTATCCTTGTCCCTGTGCTGAGGCTGTTGAGGATGAGCATGTACATGTGTTGCTTTAAGAGTGCCTTAAGGCTTGAGGTTTTTCTGGAATTTGGCAGTATAAGTACAGAGATTTCCAGCATAGTGATATTGGACTGAAATGTTTATGCTTTGTCTTAAGTCTGTCTTCTGCTCCCAAAACGCAAAAAATTCATGTTCATTTGAAGTGATCTCATATTAGAAAACTAACAGTTATTTCTCATTACTGTGGTTAAAGTCCCTCAGAACATCAGTGTTCTCTTGCTACCTATTAGTTCCAGTCTTGAAAGGTGATGTTTCTTTGAAGTGGAGTTTTGGGCGGTGAAGAAAATTATTATGGTCAAATTTCTGACTGTTGTCATGCATTCAGGGAACACCAAGGGGCTGCTGTTTTCAGTGAGAATGTAAGCAGTGCTACTGAAGTACTTACATAGCAGTAAGCAGACTTAAAACACCACTAAGAACTTGCATTTGTTACATTGTAAGAGCCACTTCACCTTTTGGCTTGTCTCTTTGAAAACTGAGCAATGGAGATGGTGACAGGAGCAGTGCCAGAAGGGACTGCAGTTCAGCAATCATGGTTGTTGGTACTTGTGAGCAAAAACTAGTTTGTGAGGGTACCTGTTCCTGCTGCCATCTAAGTGTCACAGAACCACAGTGGCTGAGGTTGGAGGAGACCTCTGGGGATTATCTGGCCCAGCCCCCTGCTCAAGCAGGCCCACCTAGAGCTGGTGGCCCAGGCCTGTGCCCAGATGGGTTTTGAATAGTACAGGCAATGTGTGCCGGTGTTCAGTCACCATCACAATTAAAAACTGGTTTTAGGTGTTCAAGTGGATCTCCTGTGTTTCAGTTTGTTCCAGTTGCCTCTTATTCAGTCTTGTCACTAGGCATTGGTGAAAATAGCTTGGCTCTCTCCTTCTGCTTTATACCCTTCCTTCAAGTATTTGTACACATGAATAAACAAGTGTTGCAGAGCCTGGGCATGGGGCTTCAAACATGATCAGTTTGTGGGCAGTGCTGGCTCATGTCTCCCTAGGTTCTGTGCTTTGCTGCAGGCTGGCACTGATCATCCCAGGGGAGGAGAGTGAAGAGGTGAGCAGAGTTGTGCACCTAGCAGAGGGAAAGGGAGAATGTCCTTTATAGCATGTTTGGCTAACCACTAGGTACTCTGATGTCTGAGAGTAATAAATACAGTGCCATAAACACATGACCATCTGCCCTTCCTCAACACTGACTCAGCAGATTGAACATTGAGATCATGGTATTGCAAGGTTTGGGTTTTTTTCATCTTCAGATTAGGACTCTTCTGGTTCACAATCTCTTCCATAAATGCAAATGCAACTTTTAAAACAGCCGAGTTTCTTGCTCCCATTATTTTAGAAGATAGTTTTAGCTATTTACTAGGCTGTTTGTAGACGTGTTCTAAATTCTGGTTTCACTTGGCACAGCCAACAAAAAATTCACCTACATTTAGCTGCTGCCTGAAACTTGCCTTTCTTAGCCAAATATTAGGAAGTTCTGAATATTTATCATATATTTCCAGATAAAGTTTTTAAAGTTGTTGTTCCTATGGCTTTTGAAACCATTAATCAAGGGAAATTTATTTCATGGATCATTTCAAGTAAATCTTAATCCATTGTACTTCTGTGAATAATGCTGTTTAGTTGGCATCTACGTAAGTTTCATTTTTAAAAGTGAATAAAAGCATTGCAGTATTTGAATGTCAAGTCAGAAAATGTGATAATAAGGTTAAAACCAGTCTCCTGTGCCTGGTCCATCATGCCAGTTTTCATCTATATCAGTTAAGAACTAGAAAAGAAATTTATCCTCTCAATGGTGACAATGCTTTAAATACTAAACTTCCTGTCAAAAATTCTTTAAAAATTTACCGTTACTGTAGGTTAAGGCTGAACCATTTTGATCAAGTTCAGAGCAGCCTTTTTGTTTTAACACATATTCTGTTGCTGTTAAACAGAACAAAAAAGCGAATTATAAGAAATATTTGAAGGCAGCAGTGACAGTGGTTTTGTGAAGAGAGTTGATGACATTTAATACTCATCAGAAAGTTCTTGTGCACATTGTACTAAAGAACTTATGGACACAAAGTCCTTAAAGTGTTGCACAAGTATTAAAGTATTAAAAGGGCCATAATGTGGCAAGATTCCTGTGTTGGGGGATGAGGGGGAGATGTGTCAAGAGTTAGTTTTACTAGTATCTGTGACACAAGTTTTTTATTAACACCTATATATTTTTCTAGAATATGCTTTTAAGGCCATAAACCAAGGTGGACTTACATCTGTGGCTGTTCGTGGGAAAGATTCTGCAGTAATTGTAACACAGAAGAAAGTACCTGTAAGTAGTCTGGGGTTTTTTGGGGGGGTCTGGAAGGAGAGTTAAAAAAAGGTGGGGGTGAGACTCTGCAACACTGACATTATATTTATTAGCACGGACATGTATTGCTGTTTGAATTGAATATCTAATTATTGTTCTGCTTATTACAAGTTCTAGTTCCATTTAGTGCTCAGCTGTACATTTCCTCACCAAATACTGCAATATTGGTTTCCTCTGTAGTTTTTGAAGGAATAAAGCTAAAATACAAAGTTGATCCTGCTGTACTTTAGCATACATACATAGCTCTGGCTTGTAAGGGCTGAATTGTCCATAATCAGTTCCCTGATTTCTTTAATTCCTAGTGAGAAAATGTTATACCAGTAGCATACAGAACAGGTTTTCACGAGTGCTTCAGCTCAGTGAGGATGTATTGTTGACAAAAGGGGGCAACTCTTTTGTGTTTGAAGGGCAGCATGCAATAAGAGAGCAAATTCTTGTATGTGGATTCTGAAAGCTTCTTCAGAGAGTAAAGGACTGTGATCTTGATCATGTCATCCTTTTCCAGATACTGCAGTTTTTATCTTCCCTATTCTCCAACTTCTTCCTTCGCATGCCTACAGCAGTAAATAGCAGAGAGCCTGAAAAACAATTTTCAGCTGTTAGTGGATCATTTTGGGCTCTTCTGTAGATACCAGAACATTCAGTCTTTTTTTTTATTCAAGGACATTGTTTTCCATTTGATTATTTCTGTTTCCTCTTTAGGACAAGTTACTGGATTCCAACACAGTGACTCATTTATTCAAAATTACTGAGAATATTGGCTGTGTGATGACAGGAATGACAGGTATTTAATTAATTGTCTTTTTTAAGTATCTAAAGCGTGTCAGATTTTTCTTGTAGTTCACGGGTTTTGCATCATATAAAACAAATAGGTGCTCTTGGAGATTTGTTCCACTCAGTCTGGTTTTGGAGAACTTTCTTAGTTCTAATGGGTGTATTTAAAGACGATGTAAAGCTGGATCTGGAATTTGGATTCTCAGGCAATGCTAGAAATAAACTTGATACATGTTCAGGGAAATTAATCTTAGTTCTCTCTGTCTAGCTGACAGCAGATCCCAGGTGCAGAGAGCCCGCTATGAGGCTGCCAACTGGAAGTACAAGTATGGCTATGACATCCCTGTGGATATGCTGTGTAAAAGGATTGCAGATATTTCTCAGGTCTATACACAAAATGCCGAAATGAGGCCCCTTGGTTGCTGTAAGTATAGCCTATTAAATTAATCTTTTCTGCTTCTTGTCTAAGCTTGCAACTTCACATCTAAGAAATTCTCATTCATTTTCAAAATGGGTAACTGAAGGCGTAAGAGGGATGAACAGGCAAATGAGAGAGCAGCACTGGAAGTCTTGAATTGGAGCCATGATATTACCATTGACTCAGCATTTGAAATTATATAGCCTCTTTAAAATGTGTGAAACTATTTAACCTTAGTTTTTGGGTCCTCATCTGTTTGCAGTGCACAGTGAGGTCTGTGCATACGAAATACTCTTTTTCATGGTGTTTGTTTGTTGTGGTTTGACTGTGGCTGTTTGCCAGGTGTTCACCAAAGTTTCTCCATCACTCTCCTCCTTAGCTGGACAGGGGAGAGAAAAAATATCATGAAAAGCTCATAAGTGAAGATAAGGGCAAGGAGAGATCACTCACCAATTACTGTCATGGGCAAAACAGACTCAGCTTGAGGAAATTAATTGAATTTATTACTGAGCAAATAAAAGTAGGATACTGAAAAGTGAAACCAAATCTTCAAAACACCTTCCCCCCACCTCCTTCCCAGATTTAACTTTATTCCTGATTCTTGACCTCTCCCCAGTGGCACAGGGGGATGGGAAGGTGGGTTATGGTCAGTTCATCACACGTTGTTTCTGTTGCTGCTTCCTCTTCAGGGGAGGACTCCTCACACTCTTCCCCTGCTCCAGTGTGAGGTCCTTCCCATGGGAGACAGTCCTTCATGAACTTCTCCAAAGTGAGTCCTTCCCATAGGCTGCAGTTCTTCACAATCTCCTCCAGCATGGATCCCTTATATGGGGTGCAGTCCTTCAGGAACAGACTGCTCCAACATGGGTTCCTGTCTCAATGGGACTACAGGTCCTGCCTGGACCTGCCCCAGTGCAGGCTTCCCTTGGAGCCACAGCCTCCTTTAGGCATCCACCTTCTCCAGGGGCTGCCGGTGGATCTCTGCTCCACCGTGGACCTGTGTGGGCTGCAGGGGCACATCCTGACCTCACCATGGTCTTCACTACGGGCTTCAGGGGAATCTCTCCTCTGGCAACATCTCCCCTTCCTTCTTCACTGAGCTCAGTGACTGCAGAGTTGTTTGTCTCACACATTCTCACTCTATTCTCTGTCTGCATTTGGTTCTGACCAATAACTTGGGTTTTTTTTTCCTTCTTAAACACATTATCTCCAAGGTGCTACCCATGTTGGTGGTGGGCCAGGAGTGGGTCTGTCTTGGAGCTGGCTGGCATTTGCTCTCTTGAACAAGGGGGAAGCTTCTAGCAGCTCCTCACAGAAACCACCTCTGTAGTCCCCTCACTACCAAAACTTTGCCATGCAAGCCCAATACAGTGTGCCTGGGTAAACATCACTGTTAAAACGGACAGATGGAGAGTGCAATTATGCTTGTGCAGATTTTGTGGCTGTTTTGTCTAAGTAGTGTTTATAGGACAGATCTGTGTCATTTTTGCTCTTAACTTAGCTGTCATATGTATAATGTAGAGAAGTGCTAAAAATATTTCCCTTGCAAATATTTCTACATGTCCTGTTTTACAACAGCAAAAAAGGTGTGTGAAAAGTAATTTTTTTTTAGATATTCCTGGTCATCTGTGTATAGTGAGGTTGGTTCTGACTTGGTTTTTCTCTTATATTTGGCTGTAAGCAAATCATAACTGTACTGATAGGCTGTTTGGGAACTGAGGTAAAAGACTTAAAAGGTTTCTTCAGCTACTTTGTCATTAAACATTCTGTCTGAGTTTCTTTTTGATTGGTTGGAGTTTGCTAAGTTTTTTTCTTTTAAGGAGAATAGTTTCAGAATTGATGAGTCACTTCTCATAATCATACTAGGCCCTAGCACTTCTCAATAAAGAAGGAACATTCAAGGTTGCACCACAGTTTCCATGATGGGGCAATTTTCCTGTGCTTGTAATTTTCAGGAATGATTGTTTCTTTCTCCCCTTGGCATTTCGCATGTCTTGATACTACTGGAAATTTCTTTTTTAAAATACATGAATAAAAATGTATTTTTCTTGATTTCCCTTATCTTTTTTTTAAATATGAAGGAATTTTATTCTATTGTAGTAATAACTGCTCAGAAGTCAATCAACTCTAATTACTAGTTAAAAGTTACACAAATGTAAAGTGAAAATAACTGAAAACCTTGACCTTTTTCTGCTTTGGGTTTTTATTGCAAGTATTGGTTTTGACTTATTTTTTAATATGCATATTGAGACAATGCAGCTGTAAATCAACAAGTGAGAGTGAACACAGTGATGTGATCAGTTTGTTTTCCTTGAAATCTATCCAACTTGAACTTAGTCAAATGGTCTTCAAAGAGCCAGTTATGCCCTGGTATTTCCACATTTCATTTCAGGTTCTTTTTTTCTTTAAAGAAAGGAGGAAAAGGTATATAATGCAATGCTTTTCAGGATTACAAATAAGAAATCTAAATTTGATTTTTTAATATTTTGAATAGTTTCAACATATTTGTAAAGTTGCTTTCTAGTAAAAAAGTAATGGAACTACTTTTTACACTTATGTGTTGTATAACACAGGATGTGAACTGTGGCTGGGTTAACTTTGTATCAGGAGTAAACTTTTTTATTTCCTGACTTTGCGGTTCTCTACACACTGAGCATGGCAAAAATGTATGTATTTTTAATGAGTAGTCATCCTTAGGAATGACAGAAATATAGTTTGCCCTAAACTGATTTGCACACCTGGTAATGAGATGCTCATAAGAAATGGCAAATTAGAGATAAAGGGGGAAATCGCAGCTCCAGGTATGGGACTGATTCCCAAAAATGTACTGCTATGCATGCATGTTTTTTTACAATAGAGGAGTATCCATTCTGTTCTTGAATTGAATTGATAAAATTGGGAAATAAATAAATTAACAGATTTTCTCTTCAAGGTATGATTTTGATTGGTATTGATGAAGAACATGGCCCTCAAGTGTACAAGTGTGATCCAGCAGGTTACTATTGTGGATTCAAGGCCACAGCTGCAGGAGTTAAACAGACAGAGTCAACCAGTTTTCTTGAAAAGAAAGTAAAGAAGAAATTTGACTGGACATATGAACAAACAGTAGAGGTAGGCCAGCAGAAGGAGGTAAAGATTTGTTAAAGTATTTTGGATGAATGTGCTGCATGTAGGCTTGCAATATAGACAAATGCAGTTAGGTGTTTCCTCTTTCCTTACAGTTCTGTATTGCTGCCACAGCAGGTATAGCTATTCCAACCAGAAAGTCTTTTGAAGGTATTCTGCAAATGTTTAAATAGTCGACTAATCTGCTTTTTCTGCTTTATGTTAGCTGAAGAAGATTCTATAATTAGACCACTCCCATTGTAGCTAGTGGTTGGTTACTACAGTGCTTGATTTTGGGGATACCAGTATGACTTACTTTTACTGGCATTTGGAACAATCTTCATATTAGAAGGCATTTTAAACAGGATATTTGCATGATGAAAGGTTGTTTTTGTTGTGTGTTTTTTCTTCTACAAAAATGATATGTCCCTTTGCTTTTTGTAGATTGGTCTTTTTAGGGAGAGGAGTGAAGAGATACTGTATTGTGTAGCAAGGGGAAACTATTTGGAACTTTTAAGCTGTGGTTTTGAAGTGAAAGCAAATAACTTTAGAGTAGAAGGAAGGGTAGTTGTTAATGCTATGTCTATTAAAAAAACCCAAACCTTTGTGCTTTCTTTTTAATGATGGGGTTTTTTTGGTCATCTTTCAGACAGCAATAACATGCCTATCTACTGTACTATCCATTGATTTCAAACCTTCAGAAATAGAAGTTGGTGTAGTCACGGTGGAAAATCCTAAATTCAGGTAGGTGATCAGCACTGATAAAACTTGGTGTGTTTGTCTGATTATATGCAACTAGTTTTAAGTCCTTGTGTAATTGTAAATTGAGAAAAAGATAAATGTCAGAGGTTCTTGAGGGTTTTTTTACTTGTAACTCTTCAAAATGTGTAGGGGTAGAAAACATTGTTTAAAAAAAATACCACATTTTAAAAATGTTTGACATGGTTAAGGGTTTCAGTAAAGCATTCCCTTTCATTTCTTAAAAGGGTATTGCGTTATGTGATGATTGAAATGTAGTTACATCTGGCCTAGATGTGTTTTCATGGTTAGAAGTATAAAAATTTTTCTTTGTACTAGTATCTGGAGCTCACTTACAAATCATAGTTGTGCCAACTAATGCAGTAAAGTCTGATTTATATTATGGAACATTTACAAATTCCTCAATCTTTTTAATCCTTTTCTAAATTTAATCTTTAAATTATTCTTGCTCATCTTGTAATTGTAGCTGTTTTTAACATCTCCAGTACATAGGTAATAGAAATGATGAATTTGTATGATTTTAAATATTCTATTTAAATTTGACAAGATTAAAATATCTTGGATTTTAAAAAAATCACTGTAGTGATTTGGGAATGGCTGAACTTTTACTTTCTGAGTACACTGCATTCCTATCTAGCATGAAAGCAAGGCACCTGTTACTTCCTCCCTGCCCTGTTATTGCCTGAATGTGAGTGCAGTGCACCAGGATTACTTGGTCAGTGTATCAAAACAACGCCTGGAAGTCTTCCTGCTGAATGTACACACAATGTATAGCTGCAGAAGTATGCATGAAATGTGGGAGACTAAGTTTTGGGGATTTTTTGTAATGCAAAAGGACCCTCCAGGTATGGCTTACCTAAAATTTAGGTAGGTTTGACTTGCTGCAGAGGGGTTCAGTTATTTCTGCCTTAGGCTTTCCTTAAGGGATTTTTTTATTTAAAATTAAAAAAAAAGAGAACAGCTAAAGGAGGAACAAAGTCGTCTGCTATTTTAATTATTTCAAAAGTGGGGATTGAAGAGAGGCTTCAAACTTTTGGGTCCTACAGGTGCAGTCTTTTAAGTGCTTCCTTCCTAACGTTTTTTGAACTTGACACAGTGATTGTGGGTGGTTTTACATTTGGTGGTGTGTGCTTAGAACAACAGGATAGCACAGCATTTTTGAGAAAGCATGCAGGAGCTGCATCACTGCTCAAGGGTCAAGTGCTCGCTTTCTGTCAAACTTCACTTCTCGGTCGTCTGTCCTTTTCAGAAAGGTCAAATAGCAAGCAGAGGGAGGCGGCTATGAAAACCTGGAGTAATCATACTACTAGTTGCCATACCCATTCTTCTCACCAGGTCCTAATTGCAAATGTATTACTCGTGAAGAATTACCTGTTCTGTTTCTACCATTTGTTACCTCCTTGCTTTCTGGTGCCTTTGATTCTTTATTTTTCAAAAACAATTGGAATGTCAGCCTGTGGCCCTGGCAGTGGGGCTTTAAAGGACAGAAAGATGCATTGTTGTTAAACTTATTTGTGTAGATATTAGGTTGTAATATTGGAGCTTAAGGGGAAGAATCATTTAAGCTATTTAAGATTTCTTTTTGTTCTTTCAGGATCCTTACAGAAGCAGAAATTGATGTGCACCTTGTAGCTCTGGCAGAGAGAGACTAATTAGCATTCCCATTTCCATTGTCTGTGCTTCTGGCCAGGATGTTTGGTGAAAACACTTATTAATGGCTTTAGATTATGGGTGGAAAACAGTGTTCACTATATGATGTATTTTACTCTGTACAAATAAAACAGAGGGTTTTGAAATACTCGGTGTCTCCTTTTAATGCAATTTTTTAAACTTTCAGTTCTGTGAAACTCAACAAAATGCCTGATGACTTTGAGTGTTCTGTGACGATTGCTTACCTTTTAATTGTATGTTAAGAGAAGTTTTATACTCTGAGCTGTGTTTCTCATCTGAGCTATTTGGCTCCTAGTGTGAAGTTATGTATCAGTTTTTGTAGTGTGTGTGTGTGTCTTGAGATAATTCTTACATTCACTCTCTCCTTGCCCTGATGTTGAAAGGCTTACAACATTATTGGTTTAATTGCAGGGAAATTAAGATCTTAATATTTGCTCAGGTTTGTATGAGGATATAGGGCAAAAGCTAAAAGGAAAAACTTGAGCTGTGAGTTCCAGTCCTTTAGACTAATTTATTTGGGGTTCAGGTAGTGAATTTAACAGATGTCTGCTGTCATTAAACAGCTCTGAAGTTAACATTTATTTAGAGAACATATTCTATATGCAGTGTACTTTGGGATTTTGGCTGTTAGTCACTTACCAGGTTTTGAGGCTTTGGTGGGCAGCGCCAGAAACAGTGCTGAGGCTGGATGGGGCCAATAAAGTCCATCAATAAGAATGTCTCTGGGAAGCACTTCCACTTGCTCCTTCAGAGGTTTTGGGATAGGGGAGAAGACAGCAAGAACTTGAGTGAAGGTAAAGAAAAGTGCATTTTGTTTTGCTTCAGTTGAAGAGGTTTCAGCCTCAGCAGGAAAAATTGAGATGATGTTGTGAGGGAGGAGACACTGAGGAGAAAAGGAAGATTACCAGGAAGTTTTAGCTGTTGCACAGACACTTGAGCCTTCCTGAAAGAGTGCTGAGAAGATATAACTTAGCTCCTTACCTTCATTCCTCTGCTGTGCTCGTCCCATATTGGCTTTAATTATTCCAAAATTCTCTTTGATTTTTTTTTCAAGACCATTGGGGAAGGCCTCATAAGTCATCAGCAACTCGAATTGTGTAATGTTTTTCTTTGTGCTTTACAGTTAAAGTCCCTTGAATGTGTATTTTTCAAGTTCATGGTAGTAAAGAAGATGCAGTTCCGTGTTTGGTGGTTTTAATAAAAGATAATGCTAACCTTGTGTAGTAACTTAGTTGAGGAGATTCAGATGTACTGTGAATTGTTGACTTCACAAAGCTTGAATTTTCATTCATGCCTCCAAATTTCAGCTTCCCTCTTGTCAGATAGTGTAGTAGCGCTCCTGCTTCTGGTTTTGGGTTGGTTATCCGAGAATTCTATATGGGTTTGTGCAACAGTTCGTACGTTTGTGCAACTAATGGCACGTTTAGAAAGATCTGTGTTTCTGCTGTCAGTGAGGGCTGAGTTTCTGAAACTCCCTAGGACCTTTCTTCCTAATACTCCAGTTGTATAACGGCCTGGAATTTTGAATAGACTTAAGTCATCATCTATTCTGCCATAAAATATAATCCACTGATAATTTGTTCTTGATCAGCTTTAATAATGTATAGAAAACTTCACTAATGACTTCTTGAACTTCCTTGAAAATTAAAAGGAAGAGGACAATCAGGGAGCCATATGACTAAAGGATATTTGCATAGTATTTAGTATCAAAACTCCCTGCAACTCCTTTAATTCTAAATTTTGGGGTTTGTATGGGATTGTATAACTCAGGTGGTGGTTCTGAGAGCAGTGGATGTTTCTTCATACCTTGCCTGTTTTGCAGTGCAGAACATCCCATTTTGTATTCAGAGATGAGGAAATAAGGTGTCTACAACATATTAGCTGTAAATTGCCTTTTTTTAACAAGTGAAGTTAAAATTGCAGCAACTGAAATGTTATTTTTGCTAGTATTTTGCCCTGTAGTGAACATTCATGGTTCTCTTTTCATACTAATAATGGGGATTTTTCTTTTTCAGTCACAGCTTTTTGTTACTGAAGGCAGTAATGCAGGTGAGGATACCTGACTAAATGGGAAAACCCCGTGTGTTACACATAACACGTAATTATATTTTTTACACCCTGGAGCAGGTAGCAACTGCAGCCAAACTACCAGCCCTAGCTAGTGTTGAGCTGTACCTGGTATCACCTTGTGTTCCAAACCTGGCACTTGCAAAGAGTATGTGTGGTACTATCCCAACACTTCGAGTTTGGGTAGAGCTCAGCAACGGCCATACCAGCCTTCGGATAGCTCCATGAGTTTGTGATTTGTTGTGCTGGTGCTGAAAACTGATAGATCTAGTTACAGTGTAAATGCATGAGCAGTTAAACAGGAATAGGATCAAATTTTATTTGCATGCTAGGCCTAGATCAGTGTTACCTATGCTGATGGAGCCCAGCACCTTCAAAAGCATTTTCCCAGGGGACCTTACTAACTAGTTTCCTGAGAAGCCTCAAGTCTGCTCTCTTATGTCTAGAGTTGAGGTTTTGCTGGCACTTTTCCTCCTGTCAAAAGAGATTTTAAACTCAATTGCTTTGTGGTCGCTGTGGCCAAGAAGGTCACCAATCATCACTTAACTTACAAGACCCTCTCTTAGCAACAACAATCGTGTTAAGGCAGGCAATAGTGAACCTCTCTAGGATTTCAGATACTTCTTAAGAGCAACATGTGGTACTGAATCAACTTGTAATGCACAATGTTTGGCCATGTATTTTCACTGTAAAGCTGCTGACAGTCTAAGGACAGAGTGGTAGATGGGGAGTTTAGGTGGAGCGAGTACATATAGATATATTACAGCAATTTGAATTACCTGGAATAATACATGGCATTCTTCTCTACCTTCTTTGTCCTGTTTTTCGTTAAGTCAATGTCCAGGTTTACCAAATATTTTGGTACAGCGCACATTGTTGGAAGTAATAGCTTGTTGACATCTGAATTAAAAAAGTATTTAACTTTCCCATTTTTCGGCCTCACACAGAAACAAAGCCTGCTATTTTGAGTTCTGTAAAACAGCAGCCTTATTGGGTCATGAGATCCAGTTGTGTGCAGCATATCCCGTGACAGCGTTCATGTTTTCTTCCAGAAAAAACCCTGCACTGCCCGAGTAGTAACAGTAGGGGCACTGCTTTTCATTTTGTAATCGGTGATCTTGGGGTTTTTTTCAGGTGGAAATTTTTAAATTGTCAGAGCTTGTTCCAGCCAGTTCTTGCTAGTAACAATTTGTTCTGTTCTCTTGTTTTGCTGTAACCCAAACTACGTGGAAACAATGCAAGATATCCTGTAGTTCAGGATGTGTTGGAACAGTGAACTTAAAACTCTCATGCCCAAACTAAAACAAGTATCATCACGTGGTTATGCAAAGCTGTTTAAAATAGTGTCTGGATTTTGTTTATTTATTGTGGTTCTCATATTTAAAAAAAACCAAAACACTTTAGCCTGTCCTTTGTAGTGTATCTGTACAGATATTTAAGTGACTGTCAAAACCCTCAGTTATTAGAGTATTTGCTGCTGTTCACCAAGCTTTTCTTAGCATAGTAATCTTTAGTAGTAGTTTTAGCTGTGTCACTATCATCTATGAAAATTCTGTGCTGCAATGTTAAATATGGGAACTGTAATGTAATGACCATAAACATGATGAATAGAGCCAACATATCACTAAATCAAAATCCAGCTAACTGCTTGGCAGAATTGAGTCATCTGCAAAGTAGAGTGTGCTTCCACTCTTTGGGGATACTGTTTTTCTCCTGGTCCTTTTAAGAACCTGCCAGCTGTAGCTGAGCTTCCTGGCACTGCAGATGCACTACTCAGCCATCCTCTACAGCTTATTGTGGCTTAGCTGATAACGTTTGTTGAACCACAAGCCCCTGGAATTAAGTTTTCTATATAAGCCTTTAGCAGCATAGTATGCAGTGCAGATTAGTATGCACAAGCCAAGCTCTAATTTTTTCTGCCAGCAAGTTGTATCTGTTTTATCTTCCAGAAAGCAGACTCTTGTGACACCCACTGGCACAGAGAGTTGTGACCATAAGGTGTTTCATCCGTTATGGGATTGTTTAGACAAGAAAGCAACGCCCTTTCAAGTTAGGGAGTCAAACTTCCTAGTTGTGGATGGAGAAACATGGCATGAATGTGCATGAGCTGGGATTGAATGATCAGGAATAGGGATGCCTTTCAGTGGCATCTGATGTTGCTGTGATGTTTGCAGGTGTGCTCAGTCTCCCTGTTTTGTTCCCAGCTATGTCTGCCCTCTTCCTGCAGCCAGCACTGGCACTCATTTACATTTGTAATAAACCATTCCCTTTATTTAATTGATGGAAAATATTGTTTTGTTTGGTTCAGTTCTCTGTTGCATTAGTGACCTGAATCAGCTCACCTGGGGATCAAATTGGCTGTAGTGCTAATGTAAAGGAGGGAAGAGGGAAATGGGATTGCACTGTTTCTGGTTTAAGCTGCTGTAGAAACTACAGCATGCATCACCAAAGGAACAGGAGTATCCATAGCTCATTATCCCCTTGGCTACTCTTTGCCTTAAACCTGTATAATGACACCTGGTTCACCAAAGTGGTGTTTGCCTCTGTCAGCGGGTGACTCAAGCTTTCACTTGGGCAGCATCAAGACTACCCCACTCTACTCTGAAGATTTCTTTGGGGACAGTGCTGGTACAGCAGTTCCTTCGCAGTTTCTCTGCTTCTGTACCTATTGTGTAGCGCAGCAATTTCCAGAACTACCCAGGGAACCTGATTTGGAAACAAGCCTATGTTTACCAAAAAAAAAAAAAATCCAGCCAGAGAAGTAGCTCCATTTGGACACTGCTTTAACCTTGATCCAGGTCCTGCAATAGTAGTGCTAGCATAGAGAGCAGTGCAGCACAGTATTCATAAGCAGGGTCTGTTAAACTAGGGGCACACCTGGTAGGAGCAACAGTCAAAATTCTCCCTTGTAAGTAAATATTTTCCTCAGGGAAAGAGGGGATATTAGTTTTCAGAACCCATAGAAACCTCCTTTATGGAATCTAACTGAAGGTTGGCATGGCTGTCTAGGCAGCAGGATCTCTCTGGGCAGTGCATCCTTAGGTCATTTAGGAAGGTACAACTTCCAACAAGGTATCAACAAAACCTGCAAAAAGTTGGCTGCCAAAGTGGACAGCAGCTGCCTTGCATTGGGTTTTAGCACAAGTGGGATGGGCAGTGTTTCTTTCTTTTCCTTTTGTCTCCCTTAAACCACTTCTAGCCTTGCATACTTTTAGGATGTTGTGAAGAAATTTATTTGCATTGAATGTTAGCCTAGTTTCAGTTTAACAGTATTTGGAAATGCCTGGCTGACAGGAAAAAAAAAAAAAAGAAAACCAAACGACGTTTCTCATCTAAGGATGTGGTGAACCTTGAAAATAAGGCCACCAGGTTAGCTTAGTTACTCACTGCCCCTGAAGGTAACAGGAAGCAGGCTGAGGATTGTTGTTGAGGCTGTTAGCACAAAGGATGGGAGAGAAAGGAGGATTTTCGGTGATGACCGGGAAGGCTGCCTGACTTGCCGCAAGGTAGTGGCAAGTTGCCTGACCCTCAGTCTCCAGTGGATTTTTCAGCCCGTAGCTCCTGGTTGCTGTGCCTCGTGGGTGTCTGCATACATGAAATGTTTGTTGAATACTTCTTAGAAGATTAGGTGATGATGTTCCCGGTTCTTGTCTCCAGGAGATGTTTCCATTACTAACCTCTCTTACCCAGTAACAAACCAAATAAGTCAGGCATAATATAGTGTAAAGGTAGCTTTGTAAGTGCAAAAATAGTTACATCCCATGGGTGAAAACAGTACTCACCAGGAAGTAATTTTTTTAGCTTTTTTTCCTACTTTGAGTACTTCGCACTGACACCTACATCTTTCTCACTCCAACGCAGGAAACGGACCTGGCCTCTTGTGTAGGTAGTTCATCAGGGGACATCTGCCCAAAGTGCAGCAATGGTCCATAAATTCAAAGTCAAGTGTTACAGAGGTGGGTTGCAAAATAAGTCTGGAGGGAGAAAAAAAACCCCAAACCCAGATGGAGTGAATGTCCTAGTATCCAGGTAAAGATTTCAGTGGTTGAAACAGAGCACAAGGTTGTTCAGAAATGGAAGAGAACAAAGCAAATTACTGATAAGTAGCATTGCAAGTGGTCTACTTCTGGTCTATATTACAGGAATGAAGCAGCAAACGTCAGTTTCAAGAGGGAAATTTAGTTTTACTAATAGAGAAAAAGAATAAAATGGATTTTTCTACTCACTGATGCTAGATGTATTGACAAGTGAAAGCGTGTGCAATGCATTCAGCAGGACGATCGAGAAACTGCTTCTATTGATGAAGTACATACGTGCAAAATTGTGTTACAGTCCTTATTTCAGATACAGATAATAATGACTATGTGATGCTTTTCCACTTTGCCTTCAGTTGCTGCTTGGTCCCACACTGCCCTTGTCCCAGACCTGGCATCCATGTGTTTGCAAGCTGACTCTGTTTAGGGAGCCCATCTGGACCACTGCTCCTCCCTTCTTCACTGCAGGGTTAACTTTTGTCTGGCTCAGCTCAGTGGCTCACCACACAGTTGCATGCGCTCCAGTGCTGGTAAGAGGGAGAGGGATGAGGTCTTGTGGAAACAGGGAGGGTAGGACCCAGTTAGCACAAGCTGCTGCTTTATCATCCTGTCAGAGCGCAAAAAGCACACCCCTCGCTTTGGTTGTACCACATACTGTGGGTTGCCACGGTTATGTTGTGTTGGTATTTTAAACATTTTGAGATTGATTGTTTCCTTGGAGAATAAACAATTGCTTTTTGCCAACATCGCTGTCTCAAGCACTCGCCAGCAGAAAAGTACAATCCTCCAGAGGGTACTTCAGCTGACTCTGCAGGTACCTCCTCATTCACAGCCATACTAAAGAGTGTGAAACTCTTTATGCATGGTCTTCTTTGAGTTTGCACAAAAAGGATGTTTGAAAGGGCTGGATTTCAGAACTATGGTTGCTGCCTGGAATCGCTCCAGCTAGTGAAAAGCTCCAGCTCCCTCCCTCTGCTCTTGACAAATCCTGTGGAGCTGCTGAGACAGGTTGGTTGTGCTGGTTAGTATGTTGTTGTCTGCTCTCCCATAATGTTCTGCCTCTGATTTACCTTCAGGTCTTTTGAAGAAAAACAAACAAACAAACAAGGCAGCAAAAGTCTTAAAGTACATCTATGCCGAAATATAGGCATTTAACACAACTTGAGTGTTTGCAATAACTGTGACTGTAACCTGGGGACTTGGTTTTGCACATCCGTTGATTTTTAGAGCTGGCAAAGAAAACAGCGCTGTCCTCAGCAAGTGGGGCCGCGTGAGGACAGCTGAGCTAGAAAGGAAGCCAACCCAAGCACTGCTGTGCTCTCGGGAACCTCGTGCCACAGGCTGTGGAAGAGGATTCAGAACAGCATGAAATATAGTTGCAGCAGAACCTGCCTGGCTGGTTTCTCCTGGATCTGTGCTATAACATTTTCATTAAAATTGTCCTTGCATGGTGCAGTCTCGGCGGTGATAGCAGAGGGGTGGGCACGTCTCCACCAGCCCGGAGTCCTGCCCGCTCACCCTGCAGCCGGCGGGGCCACAGCGCTTGGTTTGCTAACTCCCCTACAGCTACAGCTTCTCATCCTGGATGGCTCCCAAGAACAGCAACAAATATCGCCACCCTACCTCCTGTCCTCCTTTAATTATAAGTTATGATGATTCCAACAATTTTTTAACATGTTTATGGAGTGGTCTCTGCTAACTGACCAACTTCTATGAACTGCTTTCATTTTCAGGTGTCTTTAAAAACCTCTCGTGGCCAGGTCACAGGCATGCTTTTGGATCTGAGGGAAGGGATCAGTGCTCTTTTTCCCAAACAAAAACGATGAGAAGTTCTGGTGGAAGTAAGTCATAAAAGGATAGGGATAGTTTGAAATTTGTTAAATCAGTGCTTGTCCTATTCCTGTCCCCTCTAACTTCCATACACTTAGTTAATTACTCCTCTAGCAAACTGGGGAGAAACATTTCCAGGTATTTTTCCCCACCCCCCAGCTGCTCTGAAAGAAGCCCACCTTGAAAGAAGCTGGGAAGACCTGGACTTGTTTTTGTCCGTACCACACCCTCGCACTGCGCTCCACCCTGGAGGGAATTCCCACGCTTGGTAATTGCACCGCAGCATGCTGGCAAACATTCAACAAGCCCAGGATCGAGCTTGAGTGCAGATCCTGTAAATAAAGTAGAAATCTTAATGAATGTGCACGGCCTTTTTGGAGTCCTTCCCCCTCTGAAGATTTTCTGTGCTAGTGCCTGTGACTCTCCTGCAGTCCGACCAAGCTGTATCTGCTCAGCACAAGAGAGCTATCATGGCCTTTGCAGCTGGCTGGGACTGTGTGGGTTTCCTTTTTTTCCCCCCTGACAAACAGTGAATAATGGGGTTTACTCTGATAAGACTAGAGTGGTCTGGTCTATGCTTCTATCTCTTGTGGTCAGATGGGCAGTGACATCTTTCCATCTATAGTTCAAACCTAATTGTGTTTCAAATACTACAACATAAATAATGGCTTTGCAGCAAAATTCCCTGCTAAGTTAGCTGCTGTATCTACAACGAGTGCTTAAACTTGGGGTTTGGTCTCTTCAACAAGTTTGGTAAGAAGGTCTGCAGAGGGTGTGAGCCAGGAGTGTTGCAGGCTGTGTCTGTGTTGCAGTTTATCTGAGCCCAGGCAAGTACACAAGCCACCTGACACCCCTCTCTGTGCCATGGAGTGTGTCACACTCCCACTGCCCCGCAGAGATGTGGGGTGATCCCATCAGCATGGTGGGACAGGAGATGCTGGGAAGGACGGGTGGGTGCAATGTTTGCTGCTGGGGAGTCAGTGCAGGTTGGCAGGGCTTGGGTGTGGATAGAGCTCATGGGTCAGTCCTACCTTCCCGGGAGCGTGTTTTGTAGTGTCAGAAGGTCGACAAGCAAATGAGGCAAGAGATCGTCTGTGTGCTTTGTGCGCGTCTTGCAGATTACAGGGTCCTGCCTGGCTTGCGTGAGCCTGCCCGGTGATTGCCATGGGCTGCCTGTGGTGGGGAAACTGCAACAGCCTCAACTGGGATCTGAATTACTGGCTCAGCAAGGAGAAGTAAAGGTTCCAAACCCCCCCCCCCGGTTTTCCTGTTCCCAGACTTCTCCTCCATTCAAAAGTACTGTGTTTAAAGTCAGTGTCTCTGCCTGGGAAACCCCTGTCTTGCAGAGTTTCCTTCTGCTTTTCTTCTTCCTGAAACACAGTGTCTTTGTCATTACACAACCGCACAGTGTCCCCTGAGTAAGGAAAAGAGAGAGCACTCGGTGCTGCTCCATTCATGCCAGTCTCTGCAGACTCATCTCACTGGGAGACCCTTCTGGTACGAGAAGGGAGGGATCCTCCTTTTATCCTCCACCATTTTGTCATGGGAATAGACAGTGCCTCTGGGCACAGGCAGCTTGTAAAAACCATAAACTTTCTGACTTTTTTTTGGCCAAAATGTTCCTGATTTTAAACATAAGGAGCAAGGGAAAACAGACTCAGCAATTAAACAGAGAAGAGGTGCTGTACAACAAGCACTAACAGAGTTTTTAACTTTGGTAGAAATACATTTTTCACAAAGAGGAAAATCCCTTCAAATCCCACCAGATCCCTCCAGCTACAGGCTACAGGGTCTGGAGAATTAGGAGCTGTGAACACACCTGACCACAAGCCTTGAGATTCTCCTCATATCACCCCCCACACACACACCTCCCCTCTGCTCTCAGCAGGACAGGGACCAGGCATTACCATGTGTGAAATAGCTCATCCTGGCAAAGTTCATTTGCTTCTCCTCTGGAGGTCACACATTATTTACTTGCTGCTGAAGGGAAGCTGCTTTAGCCACAGTGCCGATTATTTTCCTCTAAAAATCCCCCTGAGGAGAAGCTGAGTAAGCTGAAGTAGTGAATGCTGAGGCCACAACAATGCTTTCCTCCTAAAGCAGCTGTTGCTACATACAACCAAAAAGAAGAAAACAGGACAAAAAAGGCAAACAACCAAACAGAAAAAGATGGAAAAAAGGAAGGGAGGGGAAGTGCGCCCAGGGAAATGTTATGTCACCAAGGTCTCTTGCTGTGTTCAGTTGCAAGGCAAAACTGGCTGAAAAAATGGGAGGAATGTGCCTTGTTTTCACATGAGGACTGCAGCACATCCATCCTGCAGTTCCTGTGGGATTGGTGGATTGGTTTTCATCCTTTTTTTCCTAACTAACCAATCTGACTTTTAGATGTGTATGTTTTCTGTTTGTTGGCAACATCCTCAAGTGTTTCCTCCTCCAGGCAAATGATCAGCAGGAGTGGAGGAGATCCCAGGTGACACTTGGACTAAGGGAAAGCAGCTCAGCTCAGCTCATGGATCAAACCTGCTTTTGCAGTGCTTCAGAGCAGCAGAGTGCTACAGGGAGGTTAATGGGACTAGGATGGGGAAGACAACTGATAGTCACTGATCTTCTGATCAGCGTGTCCCTCTGAGGCTGTTCACTCAGGGGAAATCAGGTCCTGTCGGTGTTTTTCACTTGAATCACTATGAAAGTGGATGAGAAGAGCCTTAAGGAAGTTGGTATTAACCAGAAAATTACATAAGGTACTTTATGTGCCTTATTGTGTTATGAATAATTTTCCCCTCACCCACCTGGAGACACCTTGGTGTGGTGGGCCATGGGAGCATCCTCCTCCTGGCCAGGTGGCTTGGTCCTGGTTTGGACTCGACAGTGGCAGAGAACACTGCCTGCCTGCATTAGGGAAGGGAGAAATGGTTTAATAAGACCCGCGAGGTGTGTGCTGTGTTTGCTTTGGTTTGGGTGATTCCCCAACAAACCACAGTCCAGGCTGGATGGGTGGCTTGGCGCCGGCACTGGCACAGCTCCACTGCTGCAGCCTTCTGTGGGAGCTGCAACAGCAGCCTCTTCCCCAGCTTCTGCCGCAGCCGGGCACGTGTAAAGTGAAAAAAAGAGTGTGAGGACAGAAAGATGATTCTCCTGGCTGCTCCCAAGCTTAACAGAAAGCCTTCTTCCCAGCCTGTCCCATCAGGGACTCTTCCCGGGCAGGCATAGAAGTCTCTTCCTTCCAAACCTGAGTTTTTCTTTGCAAGTTACCACAGGAAACACTCTGCTTTCTGGGGGAAAAAAACCCCCAAACTTAAAAAAAATAATTCTGCATGGCACACCCATTTGCACTGAAATCCAGTACATTCAGATAGAAATTACATCAGCTTGATCCAGGGGTAATTTTGCTCTGAAGATAGCAAATGTCTTCATCTGAACTTCTGTGCCCTGATCTGCTTCGGTTGCCTGATAATTGCCTTCCCTAATGCTCAGTTTCTGCAAGTTTCTATGTTTCTGTCCCCACCCCTGACCCTCACTGAGAAGTTGTCCTGGGTTCTCACAGCTGTTGTGGGACATGTCACGTAGTTACCTTCAAGACCAGGGATTGTTTGACTGCTCCATGGCAACTCCATGCTGGCATCTGCTTTCTGGTCCTCCAAAGTGGGATCCTCTCTCACTTCAGGATTTGGATCGTTCCTTTCACAGCCCCTCTACTGTGCCCATGCTCAGTGCAGCATGTCACTGGTTACAGTGACTGCGAGGCAAATTCACCCTCTAGATCTCTGCCTTCTAAGGAAATGGTGTAAAGAAGGGCACTGTCAGCTCAGCTATGACATAAAGCATCCATGAAGGAGAGAAGAAAGATCAGCTCAAACACGTGCCTTGCTGGCTTAGATAATTAGAGTGGAAGTGGTGAAACCCTCCTCGACGAGTAGCAACAGGTTCACCTGTTGCTGAGTCACCAAGACACCCATGTATCAGGAGGTGATTTGGGAGATGTCAGCTGCCTCTCAGAAGACTCACGCGTTTGATGGCACATGCTACTAACATTGCAAAGATTTAACCAAGCATGTTACTGAGGAAATGGAAGGTAGCTGTCACACCATGGTTAAAAAAAGAAGTGAAGGGAGTCCTGCATATAGTAGAGGATGGATACTTTTACTTTCAGTGCTGGTTTTGTTTATATAGCCTGGGTGTAGGCAGGAACCCCACCAAAACAAGCTTGCTAAAGGAACATTTCATTTGTGGAAGGAACATGGAATTTCCCAAGGTGAGAGCAACAGGTTTAAGTGATTGCATTTCCATCGAGCAGCTGGCATCCTTTCCAGTGCCCCACCTCCACCTCTCCAGCTTCCTTGCAGGCTGGGGAGGGCTGAGGCTCCTCTAGCTCACAGCTAGCCCTGGAGCTCAGTGCCTGTCTATCTGGTGCCAGGCCTGTGTTCAAGGTGAGCATGATGTGAGAAGAGGCAACACCTGTGGACTGGGACAGCCGTGCTCCTGGTCTCCTCTCCTCCCTGTTGCTGGGTAGCCCCGGGCCTGTGGGGTGGCCGAACATTCATGCTGCCACTTGCCATGGTGAAGTACTGAGGGCCAGCACACTCTTCTCCTGTTTTTCTCAATCTTCTCTGTTTCAATAGGGCAGACTGTTTGTTGGTCATGCAAGTTGCCATTTTGCCTAGCAGTTTCTTATGGCAGCCCGATCTCCCAGCATGTCCAACATCTATGTCCCTGGTGTTCTCCTGATCTTGACTGCTCCTCTGAGGGGGGCTCTCTCCCACCTCCAGCCTTCTCTGTACTCCCAAGTAGTTCTACTGGCTTCTCTTGCTTATTCCCATGATAAGTCTTCAGGGCCCTCACTGACTTTCTGTATGGAAAGAGCACAAATACTACCTCTCCATTCCTCGGGGCTCAGAAAAATCCTTTTTCCCTCCTGCTAGGAAGGCATGCTGCTGCTGCTGCCTGCCATGTCAATTTGGTGGATTTCTAGGAGGGGTTTCCTGCATGGATTGGGCCACAAGGACTTTTATTCCTCTGGAATAAAAGCTCTGGAAGAGGTTTTCAGTCTCCTTGCCTCACTTACCCCTCCCACTGGAGGTTGCTCCCCCTCAAATGGCTGGTGGAGTAATGAGAGTGCAGTTCCCTGTGTTTGCTTTGGAAAAATTTTACAGGTTAATCTAAACTAGTCTAAGGCGCCCTGGCTGGTTCTGTCTGACCTGAACTAGAGGAAAGCTCATGCAATCCTCTTTGCCAGCTGCAATGCAGATACTGTGGCAGCCAGGCAGACCAGGGTCATCCACCTGCAAATCTGGAGCTCAAGCAAGCCCTGTCCTAGTGTTGCTCTTCGACACAAGGGGCCAAAAACAAACCAGCTGGGTGCTAAACAGAGCTGCTAGTTAGCTGGAAGCTCTGAGCACAGGTTCTGCCTGAAGATCTGCTTTTCCTAACATCCATACTTTTGACTCAGCTGGAGCTGGCTGTTTCCTCAGATCTGGTGTGAACAGCACTGCCCTTTCACAGCTGTCATCTTTTCCTCCCAAAATATGCCAAAGGTAACAGTCTTCCAGGTGAACATAATAAACTTCCAGCTAGAGCATCTACCTGAGAAATGGATTTCTTGCCCTGGAGCCCAAGGGTAGCCAGGCATATCTTCATGGATGGTGAGGCTTAACCCCTAGATAGGAGAGAGAGTGAGAAGAGGGGACATGCTGTCTCCTTTTCTTCCCTAATGCCAGAGATCCAGGGTGGTGGTATAGGGTCAGGAGCAGAGCGTACAAGAGTGTGGCATTATGTTGTTTGGCTGGTAGGGAGGAAAGATCTAGCAGTCCTTCCTCCCAGGAAGGAAGGTGGTACAGGTTTTTGAGTGGGCCCATTGAAGGGACCTTGGATGAGGCACGCACCCATGCAGACCCCTGGCTGTTTGAGGACTTCTAAGCAAAGAGAGAAAACACTAGTGAATTGTACACAGTGCAGGAGGTATGGAGCTGCTGAGCACAGGCTTTTCGGATGCCAGCTTTGAATACAAGCTTTCACAGCCTATCAGTATCCTGACGTAGCTTCTTAAATCTCTTCTGGGATCCATGCTCAAGTGCTGATTTTCACTATGCTACTTGCAGAGAAAGTATTTTTTCCTGAAGCTGGGATGAAATAGCTGATGTATTTCTGTGGCACTTTGGAATGCATTTCTGTAGGCCCTGCAACATAAGCCCTAGCTGGGAATGGGTTATACTGCTCTTAGTTCTTCTGCTGGTGGGTATTTGAGATAGTCCCCAACATGGGCAGGAGCATCTCCCTGCAGAGGCCTGAACTACTAGTTACCTAAGAGCCTAAGCGATGGTGAGGTTACTTATATACCAGCCTTTTCAGCATTGTTCATGGCTGAAGACAACACATCAGACTGGAAAGACCTCCGGGCTGGTAACTGAGGTGGCCTGAATTAAGTGTCAAATGCAGCCTGTTGCTCAATGAGCCAATGTTTTCACATAACCCGGCATCCCTGACACAGCTTGCAATAGCCTGGCTGGCAAATCAATTGCAGCACTACAAGCAGTGTGAGCAGCTCCCTCAGTGGCTCCACGTGTGCCAAAAGTTGATCATCTTTGGCATTAATTATGGGTTTGCTCAGCTCTGAGGACTAGGCCTCTGTTTTGCAGTGTAAGTATAATCAAACATGAGCTCAGATGGCCCCAAGCACAGATTTGATTCTCACATTGTGCAAGTGCTCAGAGAGCACGTGCAGCTACTGCGGTGCCTGCCAGGTAAGCGTGCTGAGGCTGACAGAGGTGAGTGACCTTGGAACCTGTCACCACGTCCTGAATGCTGAGGATGTTGTTGCAAAATCTCCTGCTAGGGGCTTCCCTGCTGTCACTTGTGTCACTTCCTTTGTGTCACTTCTGGCAGCCCCTTCCTGCAGAACCGTCCCCGGTGGCCAATAGAGGCTGCCAGCTCCTGCAGCAAGGCTTCTAGGAACAGACTTATTTAAGCCCTCCAAGCTGTTAAATCTAATCAAACAAAACACAAGAGTTCAGTGAGCTGAGAAAACTACTTCGCACAGGAACTTGTGTGATCAGAGTCTCAGCTGTCAGAAGGCAGGAATGGCCACAGTTGGCAACTCCAGGGTGGTAGTGGGCTGGGGGAAGGAGAGAGAGCATTGCTGTTGAAACACCCAAAGCTGTGTCTCCTTGTAGGTAACTGCAGGCTGAGTAGATGCCTCTCTCCAAGCACTGGCATTACTATGTGGCTGGTGTGTGCCCCTACAGGTGTCCTTCTAAGAGCTGTAACTAGGCTGATGGTTTAGGGAGGTGACTTTATTCGGGTGATAGAAAGGTTTGGGAGCAGGGGGATTCCCAGCTTTTCATGTCATTTGAGTTTGAAAGGCTGCAAATTTGTGGCAACAAAAAACAAAATTATACAAAAATTAATGACAGGGTATTCCATCACAGACCTCACTGAATTAGTGGGAAGTTTCTGTCCAAACCAGGGCTCAGTCCAGCCAGGAACACTGACAGCCTGCCAGCACATGTGTATGGGCACATGGAAGTGGCCAACAGGGCAATGCATGGGTCCATACTTGGTGAGCAATCTGTAGGGGAGGATTCCTCTGACCTCCGTGGAGAAGATTCCTGAGCACAGAGTAGTTACTCTGGGCTGACATTAAGCAACGCCAGCAAAACAGCAGCTGGGACCGGTCACCTGAGTATTTGGAAATCCTGGACTCCTGATAGCACAAGTGCAGCTGAAATGCTGTACTGAACAAAGTGTCCCCTCATGTGCTGGAGATCCCAAGAACCTGCCAGGCTTTCCACATGCATGCAGCTTCTCTTAGCACAGGAACCTTTATTTCAGGCCAGAAAACCCCAAACAGAAATAGGGCAACCCCTGCGTGCCCAAGCAGCTTGCTGGGATTTCTCCCTAGAAATGCACTGCATTTTTTTGCGGCAAACCATGACCCAGCTTGCTTGCAAGGAGTCACATGTTTTTCCTGGCCACAGAGCCCAAGCGTTTTACTTGGACGTGGCCCTTTCAGACCGCCTGCAGAGGCAGGCGCAGCAGCGTGCCTGGCTGCCAGCTGCGCAGGCAAGGGCTACAGCTCCCGGATGCTGTGGCAGGGAGCCACGGCTGATGTGCTGGGCAGCCTGCCCCAGATCTTAATGTTTAGTCAGGCAGGAGCGGGCTGAGGTGGTGGGGGAAGTGTTAGTGTGGAGTTCAGCTCCAGCTCTTCATCCGAATGTTACCTCAGCCTTGCTCAAAACATATCTAGATTAAAAAGGCCGGATTCTCCTACCAAGATCTATTTCTTTCCTGAGGGGCTGCAACCATGGGAAGTTGTGGTTATGCATTTTCCAGTGGATGAGAGAGGAGCAAAATATTCTAGCTGTTTCCCCCTGCCCTCTGTCCTATGTAGCAAGGGTTTCTGCTACTGCTATTACAGTGCCTTGGAGCAAGCCTTGGGAGAGGGACAGTCTGCAGAGCCCCATGCTGTCACATGGTGCACTCCTTTCTGCATGCCTCAGACCAAGGGGGCAAAAGCAGAGGCCACAGAGAACATTTTTCACAGAACAGCTCTGCCATGACCTCTGATCCTGAGTTACCTCCTTCTCCCCGCCACGCTGGCCAGCCTGAGGCTGGATGTGCACCTCTCGCCTTGACATTCCCCTCTGCTTGTGTAGGCAGCCCGTTGTTCCTTGTTCTGGGCACTGGATGTGCTCATTGAACTCCTGCAAGCTGGCAGGCACACAAAAATGAGGTAATGCAATGCCAATCATGCTTACACCTTCCCAAGGAGCTGGTCTTTTAGCTCCCAGCATCACATCCCACTGCCTTTATGCATTTGTACACGAAGAGAAGTTCTCTGTAAGGAGGAACTGGATTGTCTGGAAAATACCCTGCAATTCACTGTGCCAGCTGGCCCACGAGAACAGCTCTGTGTGGCTCTGCACTTGCTAAGACATGGTAAACAAATCTCCAAGAAGTAGCTTGAAAGAGAGATGGGCTTTTTCAGTAGATACAGCTAAGTGCAGGGAAGGAACACAGAGCAGGGACCTGAGGTGGAAAGGAAACCTGTCACTGCTTTATATGTTTTACGCTCAGAGCAGCAGTCATCTTCTGAACTTCCCTTAGAAGAAAGAAAAGGCAAAGATGATTCACATCCCATTCCCCAGCTCAGCCTTAAAGCCGTGTTAGTGTGACTAAGGTCCTCGCTGCATCATTTCTTTCTCCATCTGATGCTGAGAAGGTCACAGCAGGGCAAACTGTGATTAAGTGGAATTTCTCAATGTTGAAAGATGTTTGAGACTGTTCCCGGTGATTAATAAAATTACTTGGGGTGCCATAGGAAAATCTGATCCTATACATTTTTTTCTGACAAGCATGAACCATTTGAAAGTCCCATGTGTGAAGTCTTAGAGAACAGCATTTGCATGGGGTGCCTGGCAGCAGAGCTGAGCAAAGGTGAAACCTGTCACACCACAGGGCCCTGCCCAGCAAGAAATCCTCCTGAATTTCCACACAGCTCATGTTACTGGAGTCCACAGCATTTTACCTTACCTTATTGCACACCACTGGCAGAAGTCTGCTAATTTAGTAGAGTCTACAGCACCTGAGGGAGGCCCATTGTACAGATGATAGCCCAAATCTTGCCCGTCCCAGCAGACATCAAAGTGGGTATGTTTGCAGCTGCCTTAACACTTACAGCTGATGGTTTTATCAAGTTCCTTCTGTCTCTGCAGAGAGAACTGTCAGCCCATATGCTCCAGGCAGCTCTGCAAACACATATCTAAAGGCAGTCCTGCACTGGGGAGTTTACAGCTCAAAGCTGGGGCAGAGAAGCTGTGGGCCAGAAGCTTGGTGCAGTCTGTGACTCCATGTTCTACAGCAACATTTTGTGTCTGCTGGTTTGTGGTGCCCTAAGGTGCACATGCAGCCTGCCTGGACAAGGAGCAGAAAAGCTGCATGGGGTGGCAGTGCCTTTGCCCCAGTCACACACATGAGGAACAGCAGAGATGGAGCCAGACCTGGCCTTTGCCAGTGTGTGACACTTTTTACTAGAAGGTGCTTTTAAGGAGAGAGGATGTTTTACTTCCTCGTTGTCCTCTGTGCTGTTAAGAAGCAGGCTGAGCCCTCCTATGCTGCAGCATAAACACGCTGGCTATCTGTACTTGAGTTTACCCATTGGTGACTTACAGCATTTGTACTGTGAGTATTCTGAGAGTCTAACACCACATTCAGTCAGACTCACTGCTGTTATTGCAGCTCCTAATTTAAATTACTGGCTGTTTGCAAGCAAAAACATTTCTTTCCCTCTCCCTCATTCCTTTGGTATTGATCAGCCTGTTCTGTCCTGGCTTCTGGCAGGGAGGTTTCTTCTCAGGACATCTGCAGCCCCACTTGGCAAATGCTGGAAGCACACAGTTCTCGCGGAGGCCCCTTCTGGGGACTCTCAAAACTGTGCCAGCAGCATATCTAACACTGCACATGAGATTTGTGAGCTGTTGTGTATGGACAGAGGGCCCAGCAGGTTGCCAGTCAGCAAAAGAGAGATGTTCTGAGTTTATGCAGGAGCAAGTTCATTAGGTGTATGATCACTGCTCTACAGGAAATAATTCAGCTGTCAGCTCTAAGAGGGAGAGAGACACCAATGTAGCTGCTGCACTACATATGAGAAGACTCATCCTATCTGCATCTTTGTGCAGCTCATGTCGCATACGTACACTTCAAGCAATTTCCTCTTTCTTTTGAGGCAGCCATGCATGTCAAGCTCTTGCTTTTAAGGGCAGATCTTCAGTACATATTTAAATCTTATCTGAGTAGGAGTCAAAAAACCCTAACTGGTGTTGATGGGATAAAGGCCCTTACTTCACAGCCAGGAGAGCAGTCAGTCATTGCAGCAAGGATCCACATCCATCCTAAGTCACAACCACACAGTCCAGGAACCACAGGGCTGAGCAAGTTCCCTGCTGAAGCCTTGATGCCTTGCAGATATTTGCAGGTAGCATCACTGCCTTTTTTTCTCACAACTGCTTCTTAAAAAAAAGTAAAATGAAATCTCATGCAAAGAAGCTCCATCACTCTGCACCAGCTTGAACTTTCCTTTCTGAAGAGCTCCTGGAGGCTCTGTTCAGAGGAGGTGAGCTGCTCCATTTAGTGGAGGTTAAAAGTACGAGGTGCCTCTCTGCTTTAATCCTTTAAAGGAGGACATTTTTCAGAGCTTGCTCTCATTTTGAAGCTTGCTTGCTTCTCAATATTATGACTGTTTACATCCACTATAGGTGCCTTGTGCCCTGAACTCTGCATTTCCACACTCCAGTGACAGACTAATAAAGTTCAGTGGGACCACGTTCTGTACGTTTCACTGATCTCACACATCTTGTCTTTGACTTCCTCCTGTGGTTTACTGAAGCCGGTCCTTGACAGCTAATGGGATAGGGCTTAGAGTCCCAGGCACTGGAGTCCTACAGTGATGGGGACACCTCCTGCTCTTACCACTGGCTCTGATGTCAGGAGCACTTGTACCCAATGACCGGCCCTGGATGGGGACTGAGGTGCCACCAGGATCAAAGAGCAACTATTTTGCATGTGTTACAGCACTGCTCTTTGGGCTAAGTGATGATGAAACGTGATAAATAATTTAGCCTTGTCATTAGGGCACACTTGCTTTTTAGTTCACCCTGAAAAGGTCCCTTTGTGATGGGGCACAGCAGAGCACATCCTTGTTCACCTGTGGCAGGGCCAGGGTCTCACCCAGCCTGGGGCAGAAGCTCTCCATCTCCCTGCAGCACCAACAGGCAGGCGTGAGGGAAGGAGCAGACACTGAGAAGCAGGATCACTTGTGCCATTGCCAGCACCCTGAGCAGCAGCAGTATCTTCACTGTTGCTGCATTCACCTTCACACTCAGCTTGGGCAGGAGGCTGGACACTCCCTAGAGGAAGACTGCTCCCAAGTTATTTGCTTGGTGTCCCCAGAGACAGGACTCAGAACCTCTGGGGATTGGAGCTGAAAATAATACTTCATGTGCCATTAAACAAAATTATTAATAAGTCTACATGGAGCTGCCTCTATCCTGTTCTTACAAGGAACATGCAGTCTTTATTTAGAGCATTCAAGGGTTCAGCTGTAAATTCAGTGAAGCAGAATAGCTGCAGAGAAAACATTTTTCTTATGGTAATGATTAGAAGCCATGTGTGATGGTGTTTCATGGTGAATGTGCTTACAATACCAGGGGACACACCAATCAGTATTCATTTGCTTTGTTGCTAAATGAAAGTATCTCCATGGGAAATACCTAATACTACCTGGTGATGTACATTAGCATCATGTTGTGGGTTGAATCAGTCTCCAGATATGGTCTAAGTCATGGGCAAAGTGTCCAGTACCAGGACACTGGTTGGTGTCAGAAACAGCATCAGTTTGCCATCCAAAAGCTGTACACTTGCCACAGATTGATTTGCAGCCTCAAAATCTTCAGCATAAGAGTGCCCTCAAGATAAGTTTTGAAAATATCACCTTCTGTGAGCTGAGTTTTCTTCCTGGTATATTTAGAGCAACCAAAAGATGTTGTAAATGGGTAGAGGGAATAGGATGTCTGTGTGTGAAGGGGGCTGGGTGATGTGATGGTGAGAGGCAGCCAAGCAGACCTGATGGAAAGCTTCTCTAAGGAGAAATGAAAACCTACCCCTATGCAAGCATGAGGAATTTAATAGCTATTATACAGATGGTAATTGGATGCAAATTTGGGGGTTGGCTTTTCAGAGATGGCACAGTAAGCCCCACAATGGAGGTATGCCCAGTTCATATGACACAGAACAGTGAAAGAGGAAATTCTGTTATATTGCAATCACAAACTTTTAGGAGAAAACATTTTCTTTGGTGAGTGAGAAAACAATCATGAAGTTTCCAATGAGTAAGAAAAAACTAAAATAAATTCTTCTTTTCTGAGTCTAAAGAAGTAATCTGTTTCAATTGGGAAGTCCTCAATATGATTTTAATCATATGAATTTTTTAAAAAACACGTTGTTTCTAACTGAAACAAAGCAGAGCAAAATGTTTCCTGTGTAAAATGGAAAAAAAAAAAAAAAGACTATTTTGAATTAACTCTACTTGTTCTTAAATTTGAAGCAGAAAAATTGGAGATATTGGCACTCATTCCCAGATACGGCAGTGCAGCTGAGCTCACATCTTCTATGCATACACTCCTGTCTTTGGGAGAGTTGTCTGTGGTCCTACTTGTGGCATGGAGCTGGCATGTGCTCTAATGAGATTCTCTGTTTTTATGCAGTGCATGGATGCAGCTCACTCCTCTTGTCTTCTGCCCCTCAGTAAGCTGTTTTTAGAGAGAGGCTTCCCAGAGCACTATCTAGGAAGGCTTGCTTGATCGTGCCACCATGGCCTGGAATTGCTCATGGAAGGAAACCAAGTAACCTGTGTGGTTTTCCTTTTCTCCTTTGCTTGGACTTCTCTGACAAAGGAAACAGAGTTATCAGTTCCTTACTCCACAAGCCCTTCAGATAAAGGAATTGCTCATGGAGGGACATGGGTGGACAGATCACCTTGGCAGTCAGCTGTGTGGAGAAGAGATACTGGCTTTGTGTGCCATCACCCAGGGAGAGAAAGCAGACGTCCTGAAGTCCTTGCCTTCCCTGGACCTTCTTATCTTCCTTCCTCTTCCACAGGGACTGAGTGTTATGGTCCGGTTATTAAAATTATTAGACATGCCCCTGCCTGAATTAAGGTGCAAATGAGACCATATGCCAAAATCAATAGTATGGATTTTATTTAACAGTAAATGTGAAGCAGAGGGAGAGAGAGAGAGAGAAAGAAATAGGGAAAAGGAGGGGGAGGGGAAAGAAAGACAGTGGCAGAGATAAAAGAGAAAATGTATCCCCACTCCATGGAACCCAGTGGCATCTTGTGGGTCCTGTTCTTCTGGTCTTCTTGGTGGTGAGGATCTCTCAAAGCATAGAGTCCAATGGATTAATATATCTTCAGGAGATGCCAGGCACCTCCCCTGCGGGAGGGGAAGTTTGCAGTCTCTTGCGACAGGCTCTGGATTTGTTACCTCACTTGGATCACGTACAGTCCTCTGGTGGTGGAGGGTCTCAGGAATGAGTCAGGAGGGTGCTTTGGGGGTCTTTGATGGTTTATGATTGCTTCTCAGCTGCCTCTCATGTGAATGTCCTGTGTGTATGTGGTCTTCCCGGCGGTGGGGGGGTTTACTCCTTTGGTTTGTTGTGGAGAGATTTCACCACCACACACCCAAACCCCTTCTCCTCTGCCACAGGCAGCTCTGCCCAGCTAGGGCTAATTCTTTAACACAGATACATTCTTTTTTTCCTGAGCCTTGTTTACTTTGGCCTGAGATAACTGGACAATAGTCTTATCTCAAGTTCCTATCACAGTCCAAATTCCAGTCAGGAAGCATATTCGGGAAGGGGGGGAGGGTGCTCAGTGGTCTCAGACAGGCAGTTGGTTCTTTGCTGTGTGACAAAAAGTCTTTCTATGATTTTGACTATGTTTAAGACATTAACAACATTTCAGTCTGTCACAACAGAGGAGAGGATGCTGTGGAGATAGCTTAAACATTTCTGTGTGACAAGTGCTATGGCTGGGCTGTGAAGGGGAGGAGAACACCTTAGCAGTGGACCTGGGAGAGCTGCTGGACCCTTGTCTGCTGCTGCAGCTGGTGGTGTCCTGCTAGCTTTTGCATCCTGGTGGCACTGCTGCCTTCTTGCCATTACAGTTGCTGAACACTGTTGTTCTGTTTGATCACCTCTTTGAACCTGGCCAGCTGCAGCTGAAGCCTGCCAGCCTCCCACACCACTATAGGGCTAACTCTGTCTCCACTTCATTATTTCAGTTTCTACAGGTTTGAGTGCTGTCCTGCAAGAATCATTATCAAGACAGGAGACATGGCGGTTTGAGAGCTTTCCCTTGCCATAGTGGGGTAGCCTAGCAGCTCGGCATCAGGCACTTCAGCTTGCTGCTGCCAGGGGTCAAGGTGGCGAGGATGGGAGCATGGAGATGTCTGTGGTGGTTGGACAGACAGAAGATGAATGTTTCAGTAATTTTTGGGTTTTTACACCAACAGCCTACTTCATAGGCTGTTAGAGAGGAAATGGAGGTCAAGTGCGCTTGAGGGTGAGTAGGTCATTTGAATCCCTCTCCTTGGGAATGTTTTCCCCAAGCTATGCTTGGCATAGCCCTGGGTAAGGAGCCTCCAGGAAGCTTGGGGGAGGGCTTGTTTTTTTGTTTGCTGGGGCAAAACTTCTCAGAGAAGCTGCTGCCAGGGGTCAGATCTAAGTCTTTGGATGAAATCCAGAAACATCAGCCTTGACGCATGCTGGAATGGAAACCCATCCACTTAGACAAAATGGAAAGAAGAAGGTGGTTTCATTCTGTGAGCTGCCCAGGCTGGGCAAGCATCCTTACTGACTCTCAGTCCTCAGCTCAGTAGGCATGCAGAGCTTTGACTGAGACTTTTCCCACACAGAGAAGAAAAACACTTCACGTGTCCTCCCACACTGCGGGAGCAAACACCATGGACCGGCTCTCTTTTAACACTGGTCCGTGCTCCGCCGGGGAGCTGCCTCTCACTTCACCCCTGGGCGCTCCCCAGTGAGAACAAAGAGCGTCGCTGGAACAGAGAAGCAGCATTTCACAGAGACCTTCTGCAGGGCCTTGGGAAACTCCCTCCTTCAAGCTACTGAAACCCAGGGGCAATAATTAACCATGCTACGTGTTGCACTGTAATTGTAGCTGTGTGGCCTTCAAGGCGTGCATGTATGTTAAAAATATTTGTGTTTTAAGGCTGTTTCTTGAAGCATACATTTGTTCACATTTTGCTTTCAGCTGGAGAGACGGAAATCTTCCCTTGAAAGATGCACAGGAAAAGTATTCTGAATTAGCTAAAACTGCAAATGGGAAAAGGATGCAGCCTGTTCCTTCAGAGCAAGGAAGCCCTTGAGGCTGGTAGTGGGCAGGCAGGAGGTTGCATTCCTGCAGCTGGAGAGGCAATAGAACTTGGTGCCATGGCTCATGACTGTTGTAACAGCTTAAAACTGCAGAAAGGAGTGAGTGGGGAAAACCCCAGCTCTCTTCTAACAGGACTGGAAAATCCTGTTTGGAAAATTGAATCAGGAGACAGTCCTGGGAAAATTTGAGTGCTGGAGCAAGGCGAGGGCAGGCAGTCAAACCTCCAGGGTGTCAGGGGGAGTTTCTGTTTCAGCCGTTCTGGATTTCTTGCATTATGGCCTGATATATGTGTTTCAGCATTGAAAGGTAGCCTTTTGGTCTTGATAATGCTTTAGAGAGCTATTTGAAGGGACAGGGAGGTGAATAATGACAGGCACTTGCTGGAGAAGGGGAAAGGCTGTGCAGCAGCTGTCCTGGTGGCGTGTGCTGTTCTGGCTGGCATGAGGGGACAGGGCTTTTAGACTCCCTCATCCTTTGAGATACTGTGCAGTTCTCGTTCTCCAGCAAAGCACTGGTGCTGGGACCACAGCAATGCTGGAAAAAGCCCTTCCTCCACCCCTCTGAAGTGAAGGCAGCCTTTCATCCCAGGAGAGATTCTTCTCTGCTGTCCCTGCACTCTGTTTTGCAATTCTTTCTTCTAGGAACAATCGGATGCTTAATTATTTTCACAGACTAGCTTCTACAAAAAAATGATCTCTGTTTGGCCTCTGCCTGGCCTGGAGTCCATCCTCATTGAAGATTTCCCATCAAAACAAGTCACAAATGCTACATGTCCTCCTCCTTGAAGATCATAGCGTCTTCCCTTGGGTTTTGTTGCTGGTTTCACCTTTTTCTTTCTTCACTTAACCATCTTGCTCATCCAGATCTGAACTGAAGCTGTGGGGCAAAGCCAGCAGCAGTGGGGCTGTCACTTCTTGGGGATAGATTAAAGGTCCTGGTGGCCTCACTGCCTTCTTGTGCATAAAATCCTGCTGGGGCAGGCAGGTAGATGTGTCCACCAGCTGGATGTAGGACATGTGGTTGGTAAACACTGCCTTTTGGCCCCTGCCTGGACCTACAGTTCTATCTGGTGTGTAAAATGCAAAGTAGTCAATAGGCACCTCCTTCCTGACATGAAAAGGCTGAAGGAGGAGGAGAAAGACAGTAAGAGTTAAGGCCTCTAAGTTCAGACTGTGGCCCCTTGTGATGTCCAAGCCCATCAGCAGGCAGACAGGTAGGCAGCTCCTCGGGCTGCCCATCCCACCTCTCTCTGTTGGGGGAGCACAAACACCCACATCTATGAGTCAAAGAGGTCACACAGCCCAAGCTGCGTGCAAGGAGCACACTGCACCATAACCTGAGAGCAGCAGAATGAGCAGGCGGGGAGGATGGTGAAAGGTTTCTTCTTGTGACTGCAGAGGTCAGGCTGGTGCAACAGCCAGTGGGAGTCCCTAAGTGTAGGGTTGCCTTTTGCCCTTGCTTTCTACACTTTCCAAAGCTGCAGGGAATGGAAGAGAAAGGTTACAAATTACTGGGGGAAGAATTAGGCCTTGGGCTCTGCTATCCAACATCACCTCCCTGAAGATCTATATTTTATCTGTCACCACCGTAAGGTTCTTGAGAAGTCCAGGACTGATGCTGAGAAGGGTGAAAGGCAGGAGAGCACGGACTGAAGGTGGCCCCTTGGTTGTGATTATGGTGAGAAAGGCCTGCAGTGAACTGGAATGCAAGCAGGAAGAGGAGGGTGTGGGAGGAAATGGGGAGTTCTGTTCTTTGTGTGCAATATAAGGAAGTATGGGAATATCCCTGTGGGATTTTCAGAGATTTACAAGAATGGGCAGCAGGGAAAGGCTGGGGAAAAAAAAATGTAACTTCATGCTGCATAATGTAATGATGGCTGAATGAGTTGGTGTTGCAGGTGAAGAGGGAGGGGGGACCTGCAATAAGGGAGGAAGGGAGAAAAGAACAGGCAGAGGCAGATACGAGTGCCAAGGGCAGTAAGAGCAGAGGACACGGGCATGTAAGTTAGGAAATTAAATCTAAACTTCACAGGACCTTGATCTTCAGCAACGTGGCTGCTATATAAGCTTGCGGAGCCACAAAAGCAGGTAGCAAATGTGCTTGGGAGAGAATTTTGAACCCTGGACCAGTAGTGGGAAGCACTGGCAGTAGAATCAAGAAAAAGTGTGCTCTGCAAATAGCAGTTGTGCTGTCTGAATAAGAAAAAAGTGATGCTAGAAGAATAACTGCATATGGAATTCTTGCTCCATGTCCTACAAATGGGACCATGCCAGAGTGCTGAGGAGACATCATGAAGGCAGATTATCACCAAAACTGCTCTCAGAAGATCTTTCTAAATGTACAGGTGTGGAAAGCACAGAGACAGGGTGAATGTGCAGCTGTTAAGGGCACATGCTCAAAACTGGGGTTGCAGAGGGGTGCCCTACAGTGGAAAATCTTGCTATATAATCAAGTGAACAGGCAAAGCTCTGCACTGAGTAATCCCGCATTAGCAACGCAAAAATACACAACATGCCCCAGCCTAGTTTGCTAACACATATTCTCACTTTAATCTCCGTCCTACTTGCTTTACCTGTGCTTCCTCCACATACATTACGTTGTTACTTTTGCATGACCAGTGGAGGCAAACAGTAGCAAAACCAGCATGTGGTATTTGGGCAATGATTTGTTTAGCTGCAGAACTTCCTCATACAGTAAAATATTTACTTAATTTATTAAGTAATTGCAGAAATCTTGCAAGATTATAGCAGTGTCTTCCTAGATACTGTTTGTCTAAATATTGCAATGGGCAGCAGAGAATGTACTACTGCCTCCGAAACTACTCAACCAGCCTGGTACTACTGATAACTGCATTTTTCTCCATCCCTCTAGCCTTTTGCATTCAGATGGTATCTATTTAAATATTTGCAAAGGAGGTCTAGCTGTGTACCCAAGCACTTTCAGAGCACTGGTGGCTATAGCTGGTGAATACGTCTGCAGGACCTTGACAGCATTTCCAGCCCCTGTCTTGCAATGGGAAACTGAATGGAACATTGCTGTTTGTATATAGAATCACTTGGAATTCTTTTCTGGTGAAAAACCTGTAGCAGCAAGTGAACACACCCCCTCAATTGCTAATCCCAGCTCAGATTTAGTGGCTGGTCAGAGTACAGGGTGAGTTCCCAGCAAGAAGGTGGTTTGGGCAGATTCCCCAGCCTCACACCTGAAAAACTTTGCAGGTTTGCAATGCAGATGTAGCCCTGTCTGCCAGAAGGAAGTTTCAGTGCATACACCTGGTAGAAGGGAAATAAAAATGACTCAGGATGACAATTTCATATAAAACTTTCCACAATGGCCTTTGGCTCCCATGCAAATTAGGAAGCACCCAGCCTGCTGTGGTGCTTTTTCTCATACCAGCAAGACCTCCTTCAAGTAGGTCATGTATCAGGAACCCCTTGGGAAGAACAGGGCAGAAAAAGGAATGGATGTCCCTGTGCAACCTGAGGCTACGGTGTTCTCCAGCAGCCTGAGCTATGCCAGGTGTCATGGCAGCACTGAAGTTCCCTGGCCAGCATTCTTGGCAGAGCTCCATCCTGCATGAACAGCATTGCTGCTCCCTGTTCCCATCCAGGGGGTACAGCACAGAAGAAACAGGGCACAGTCACTCTTCACAGAGCCCATCCTTTACCTGGACGCAACAGGCTAAAATCTGTGTCTCCTGAAAGTAGTCCTGTGCTGTGATGTGCTGCCAGCAGATAATGAGGTGGAGGTGAGGATTTGAGCAAAGTGATTCTGTCTGCCTGAATGCTAGAGAGAAAGCTGAGAAATAACTGAATGGGGTTAAAGCCACATCCTTCACCATTTGGACAAGATGAGCTGTAGCTCCTGCAGTGGGGAAGCAGGGAGGCCCCCTGCCTGAATTTCAGGGGTGGAAGGCAATAGTGTGAGTTCCCGGGTGCATTCCCCCTTCCTATGGAAATCCCCTTCGGAAATTCCAAAGGTGTCAGAGTTCCAACTGGAGCTGGGCCAGGTGATTAACAAGAGGTGAGCAGACATTGGGCTGTGCTGCAAACCCCCAGCCTCCCCTGGCAAGAGCTGCCAAGTGTCGGAGCTGGAACAAAAGGTGCTATGAGGGCAGGTGGTCGGGTGCTGCCACAAACAGCCTAAAAAACCCCGCTCTAGTGGGCGGGCAGCCTGATGCTGGGTGACAGAGGGGGAATCCCAGCCCCACAGCCTGCCTGCTGCAATGGGTGCAGGAAACAACACCTACGTTTGCTTCCAAAATTAGCTGCAGCAGAAGGGCTGAGAGTTGCAAGCTGCTTAGATGTCTTATCACTGCTGAGGTGAACCACCTAAAACCCCGGAGACTGTGACCCCATTGGTCTACTAGGTGTTAAATGTTTCTTAAAAAGCTAACCAGGTGGATTCCCACGATCTCAGGACAAGGAGATGGGCAATAAACCATTTCACAAACTAGATACAGTAATCTGACTTTTTTTAATAAATACATATCTCACATGTACCAAAATAATTATAAACAAAAAATGTACAGTATTTACACAATATACAATTGCTAAAAAGTGTAGCAATTATGACACACATGGTGTGAAACACACTGTTTCCAATGCCCACAGTTAACATTATTGCTACTTTCTCCTAAAAGCCAGGAGGTCACCAGTCCCTTGGTCCAACTCCTCCACCTGGGGCGCCCCACTGAGAGCACCGATCTCCACCTGAGGTCAGTCAGTAAGGCCAGGGGCTGCCACCAGCCCAATGCAAATTAACGAACGGTTTCCAAGAAGAAGGGGTGCTGGTACGAGTCCACCTTGCCATGAAAGTACACGTGTTTCTCGCAGTACTTAATGCCACAAGAAAGCTCTCTGTAATGAGCAGGTTGGATGTGTAGTCTTTTATCTTTGTAGGGTTGAGAAGATTGGCTATGTGGCTCTTTATCAGGTGGTGTGAATAATGACAGATCTCTGCTGATGTTACATATCCCACTCCTGTATCTAAACACAGGGCAGATTCTGGAACGGTCCTGTTACATTTATGTGCTCCTTTTCCTTGCTGGGCAGCGTAGTATTTCCTTCCTGGTTTTCCTCTACACATTGTGACTTTCTTTTTAAATGAAGAAAGTCAGTCATTTTTCTATACATATGTATGTAGTCACTTGTTTTCACAGAAAGCTCTGCTTTAAAATGCCAGTTGTCGGCCTCCAATAAGGCAGTCATCATATATAAGCTGTAGGAAAAAAAGCAAAAGCTGTTAATGCAAAAATCTTACTGAAAGTATCATACCCACTCTGGGGCAACAGCCAAATTCTGCATGCCCAGACTTCAGCAGTGTATAAGATTTCTACACCAAAATGGTTACTTTTGCCATTTAACAGTACCCAGAACATTAGAAAAACAAAGGCTGGGGAGGAGGAAACCATGAACTAACTTGAATTTTATCTCACAAGGTTCTGTGTCAGCCACAGAATGGTGTTCAGAGAACCATGTTGCATGAAGTTAACCTCCATTCTCTCACGGTATTTTTTACATTTTATTTTTACTCTTATTTATATGCTTGCCCTAACTGACATTTTGCTGCTTGCTGATAGCATAATCTTATTTATACCTATCTGTTATACGGCAAAAGGTTACTGGGGCATGTCATCAGAGCAGCAGCAACAAAAAAACCCACCCAAGACAGGATTTTCCCCTTCTCTTGATAAGATGCAAACTGCTACTTACTTCATCCTCTGTGAATTCAGGCTCCGATTCACTGCTCTCCTCATCCTCACTTTCTGGCAACATCTGCAGGTCAGCTGTGGTGAGCTGCTTCAGCTGTTCCTGTATGCTTGAGTTGTCTCTTCCCCATGTGAGCTGATAGGGGGAATAGCCCTGATAGGTCACTTTGTTCACGTCTGCCCCATGTTTCACCAGAAGCGACACCAGTTCTGAGTTCTGCAGATCAACAGCCAAATGTAGTGCTGTTCTGCCATTGCAGGGCTCCTGTGTGAAAGCAAGGTTTGGCATGTTAGGAGAGGCAGAGCTGTTGCCAGATCGGTTGATCCTTAAGATTACACAGCCCCACTCAGTTAAATTCACAGTACACATTACATACCTGTGCATTTACATCTGCTCCCAAGGACAGCAGATACTCAACAATAGCCAGGTATCCTTGAATAGATGCCAAATGAAGACATGTATGTCCTGCAAAACACAAACAAAGGGAAAATTTAAGTAAGTCTAACTCAATGCCTCATCATTACTTAAAAGTCAATATGACAGGCCAGGATGACAATCTAAATTTGCAATTCTTCCATGGCAAAGGGGTGTTTTCTAAAAGAGCTTTCCAGCTTCCAGTGAGTATGAATAACAGGGCTGGATTTTGGAAAGATTTCTTAGAGGCTTTGTTTCAGTGTTTGACTGCAACTTATTGCAACCAAAAAAAAGAAGGAGCCTGGCAAAAATACTCACTGAAAGCGCAAAATTCAAAGCCATGAGAGACAAAAATCAACATTGAGGAGGCCTACAAGACAGTGGCATTTTAAAGAAGCCATTGCCACGTGCTTTGGGCTCCTCAGCTCTCAAACGGGCATAATAATCCTTCTCCACACCTCTAGAAAGATCTAACAGGACACTAACCCCACTTCAGTGCAGCACACTAAGATCAACTATTTAGCAGTGTGCCTGTACCTTTGTAGTTGGTTGCCTGCAGGACAGTGAGGAGGTGGTGTGGCTGGCAGTACTGTGTGAGGACACTGACACTTCTGAGGGAGCCCTGCTGGCAGGCAATGTGCAGGGGGGTGTTTCCTCTAAAGTCCCTGATTTCCAGGTCGCATCCGGCCTTCAGAAGATGCTCAGCAATTTCGGGCTGATCAGTTATCACTGCCAGGTGAAGAGGAGTCTGCAGAAAACAGAGAAAAAGCAGCTAAAGTAAGTAAAGTAAGTTACACTGCAATCTTGGCAGCAACATCCGGACAAGCAAGCCTCTCGACCACTTGGTGATTTGTGCCATCAACTAAAAGCATGTTCCATAAACTCAGTTCATTATGCTTCCCAAGATCTTGTGTAGTTGCCCTTTCCTCTGGAAGTGGTGAACTTAGGGCTCTCTGGATACAGAACACTCAATCTGTATGAAGGGTATCATTAACATCTCAATAAAGAGGGATGCAAGTCCTTGCATCATATTTGAAAAATGTGGGTGTTAAATGCCACTCTCTCAGGGGAGAGGAAGCATTGTACTAATACTGGCTGGAACCAGCTGGGGACTTTCCTGAACGTGGGCTTTGCTTTACGTATGCTTTGATTCAATTGATTCCATCA
>VWZF01006848.1:0-21855 GCA_013396755.1 Sclerurus mexicanus | reverse complement strand
CCTGCTGGGCGCCGCCGGCGCTGGCAGGGAGGGCGGAGCGGCTGGGGCCGCCCAGAAGGGGCGGCGGACGGCAGGGCAGGGCAGGGCAGGGAAGGAGTGCGCGCGAGGGGGAACTTGGCGTCTCTCCAGGGGGGAAGTACTCGCCTCCCCGGCGTCCCGGTCGGTGCTTCCCTGCCGCGCCCGCGGGGATTTCCCGGCCGGCCGCGGGTGTGCGCAGCGCGGCGGGGCTCGCTGGGCCCGTGCGCACCCCCTGAGGCCGGGGGGCCCTCGGTGCCGGCACCGCTGGCCCAGCGCGCCCTGCATCCCCCCGCCTCCCCGTCCGTCAGTCGGTGAGAGGGGCTGTGCGATCACAGAAACGTGGAACAGTGCGGGTTGGAAGGGTTCCGTGAAGGCCCACTGCCCTGCCATGGGCTTTCAGCTGGATCACGTTGCTCAGAGCACAGTCCAACCCGACCTTGAATGTTTCCAGGTATCGGGTATCCACCACCTCTGTGGGCAGCCTGTGTTTCACCATCCTCATTGTAAAAATCGTATTGCTTGTATCTAGTCTAAATTGACCCTCCTTTTTAAAACCCTTACACCTTGTNCTAAATTGACCCTCCTTTTTAAAGCCCTTACACCTTGTCCTGTTGCAACAGGCCCTGCTAAAAAGCCCATCCCTATCTCTTTTATAGGCTGCCTTCAAGTACTCCAAGACTTGAAGACCTCCAAGAGGTCTACCAAGCTATCTCCAGCCAGAAGTCCAGGCCATAAGCATTGACTCTCTTAGAAGCTCCTCTGTCTTCCACCATCTGCACAACACCAGGTCCCTGAGCCTGTGAGGATCGTTTTGAGGTCTGATGAGAGGGACTCCCTTAGGAGTCATTAACCAGCACTCAGTGACCAGGAACAGACTTTGTAGCCAGACCAGGGTAGTGAAGTCATGCGAAAATTTCAGGGAACCAAACCCCACCAGAGCTGAGGCTGCTAGTGCATCAGTACAATGCATCTGTCCTGCCTGGGGAGTGGTATCACTTTTTGGAGAGATTCAGGTAGAATTGCACATGATGGATGTTATGCTGTCACAACATCTGCAAGTGTGCAGGTGCTGCCTCAATATTTAGAGGATTTTGCATCTTTGCTGTGGAAGTTTTCACTCCATTTCAGTGCTGTGGGATCAGTGCAGTGAGAATTCTGAGCCATTCCTGTATATCCAGTTCTGGTTCAGGACTAGATAGGCCTCTTTTAAAGGGTACATATCCATGATGGAACAAACCTTTTAAAAAAGAAATTACATCTTTGGCTGTTACTATTACTTTCTTTGGCTATACCTAGTGATTCTTCTCTGCTCCTTTTTACTGCTGTTGTGCCATCTGTGAGTAATAAAAACTGGATAAAAACAGGCTCCCACATGGATAAAAGACATTGTCTGCAGAGCTGACAGCACTGAATTTTTCCCTGGTGAATTTTTGCGTCTACTTCTCAGATGCAGGGGATTCCCATGAAGAATTCTTCTTCCCTTGCAACTATTGCTGGCCTCACTGACTAATGGTGTTTGTGCTTTTTTTTCCCCTTTTGTCATTTTCCCATGGGATGGCATCCCTTTGAACAAGAACTTAAGAGAAAATCCAAAGATGAAAGGAGGAGCCAGAGGAGAGAGAGGTTGCCTGGCTCTCTCTGAGCAGATGTTCCTAATTTTCAGCCCAGCTGTGCCATTCCTGGACTTTTTTTCATTGTTCATGACTTGGCCTGGGACAACCCGGCGGTGCTTTTGGGCAGGTTTAGAAAAAAGCTGTACAACTCTTTCTTTTATAGGTTATGTGTTATGAAAGTCTTATGAGCTTTTTGAAACGGTTTCCTCTTTTTAATGTAAATTCTCAGGGGAAATTTAATTTACAAATTAATCTCCTCCTACCTACTTCTCTGTGAAAAAGGGAGGATGGGAGTTGGAAAGTAAGCTCGTGCTCTGACTAGCAGGGGAATTGAGCCCAGTTAGGATCATGCTGTCTGCAGTTGGGATTTTGCTCAAACCACACAGGAATGAGACTTTTAAGAGTCCTGTCCTCACTGTGATGGCTGGAAACCAAGTTCAGCAAGGGGAATTCTTTGCCTCCTTCCATTAGTGACCTCCAGCTGCTCTTACAGGCCATCACGGAGCTATTTTTAGCAAGCATTTGCCAGCAGCAGCCTCTTTTCAGAGGCATGCAAGATGCTTTTATTTTGTGTGTGTTTTAGCGTGACAGTACTGCGGCCAGTTGTAGGNTGGGCCCGTGCGCACCCCCTGAGGCCGGGGGGCCCTCGGTGCCGGCACCGCTGGCCCAGCGCGCCCTGCATCCCCCCGCCTCCCCGTCCGTCAGTCGGTGAGAGGGGCTGTGCGATCACAGAAACGTGGAACAGTGCGGGTTGGAAGGGTTCCGTGAAGGCCCACTGCCCTGCCATGGGCTTTCAGCTGGATCACGTTGCTCAGAGCACAGTCCAACCCGACCTTGAATGTTTCCAGGTATCGGGTATCCACCACCTCTGTGGGCAGCCTGTGTTTCACCATCCTCATTGTAAAAATCGTATTGCTTGTATCTAGTCTAAATTGACCCTCCTTTTTAAAACCCTTACACCTTGTCCTGTTGCAACAGGCCCTGCTAAAAAGCCCATCCCTATCTCTTTTATAGGCTGCCTTCAAGTACTCCAAGACTTGAAGACCTCCAAGAGGTCTACCAAGCTATCTCCAGCCAGAAGTCCAGGCCATAAGCATTGACTCTCTTAGAAGCTCCTCTGTCTTCCACCATCTGCACAACACCAGGTCCCTGAGCCTGTGAGGATCGTTTTGAGGTCTGATGAGAGGGACTCCCTTAGGAGTCATTAACCAGCACTCAGTGACCAGGAACAGACTTTGTAGCCAGCCCAGGGTAGTGAAGTCATGCGAAAATTTCAGAGAACCAAACCCCACCAGAGCTGAGGCTGCTAGTGCATCAGTACAATGCATCTGTCCTGCCTGGGGAGTGGTATCACTTTTTGGAGAGATTCAGGTAGAATTGCACATGATGGATGTTATGCTGTCACAACATCTGCAAGTGTGCAGGTGCTGCCTCAATATTTAGAGGATTTTGCATCTTTGCTGTGGAAGTTTTCACTCCATTTCAGTGCTGTGGGATCAGTGCAGTGAGAATTCTGAGCCATTCCTGTATATCCAGTTCTGGTTCAGGACTAGATAGGCCTCTTTTAAAGGGTACATATCCATGATGGAACAAACCTTTTAAAAAAGAAATTACATCTTTGGCTGTTACTATTACTTTCTTTGGCTATACCTAGTGATTCTTCTCTGCTCCTTTTTACTGCTGTTGTGCCATCTGTGAGTAATAAAAACTGGATAAAAACAGGCTCCCACATGGATAAAAGACATTGTCTGCAGAGCTGACAGCACTGAATTTTTCCCTGGTGAATTTTTGCGTCTACTTCTCAGATGCAGGGGATTCCCATGAAGAATTCTTCTTCCCTTGCAACTATTGCTGGCCTCACTGACTAATGGTGTTTGTGCTTTTTTTTCCCCTTTTGTCATTTTCCCATGGGATGGCATCCCTTTGAACAAGAACTTAAGAGAAAATCCAAAGATGAAAGGAGGAGCCAGAGGAGAGAGAGGTTGCCTGGCTCTCTCTGAGCAGATGTTCCTAATTTTCAGCCCAGCTGTGCCATTCCTGGACTTTTTTTCATTGTTCATGACTTGGCCTGGGACAACCCGGCGGTGCTTTTGGGCAGGTTTAGAAAAAAGCTGTACAACTCTTTCTTTTATAGGTTATGTGTTATGAAAGTCTTATGAGCTTTTTGAAACGGTTTCCTCTTTTTAATGTAAATTCTCAGGGGAAATTTAATTTACAAATTAATCTCCTCCTACCTACTTCTCTGTGAAAAAGGGAGGATGGGAGTTGGAAAGTAAGCTCGTGCTCTGACTAGCAGGGGAATTGAGCCCAGTTAGGATCATGCTGTCTGCAGTTGGGATTTTGCTCAAACCACACAGGAATGAGACTTTAAGAGTCCTGTCCTCACTGTGATGGCTGGAAACCAAGTTCAGCAAGGGGAATTCTTTGCCTCCTTCCATTAGTGACCTCCAGCTGCTCTTACAGGCCATCACGGAGCTATTTTTAGCAAGCATTTGCCAGCAGCAGCCTCTTTTCAGAGGCATGCAAGATGCTTTTATTTTGTGTGTGTTTTAGCGTGACAGTACTGCGGCCAGTTGTAGGTGGCAGAAAGGTGATGGAAAATGTTTTCTGGATGGAAAGTCATGCCAAGGCCAGCCCATTTCCTGCCCCAAGGAGATGTTGCTGCTCTGCAGCCTGGCCATCGGCATCATGGGGGGCCCCAGACATGGGCCAGCACCCCTGGGTATTAGGCAGCCAAAAGCAAGACTTGAGAAGGGATTTAGTCCTAAACCCTCATCCATATGTGAAGCAGCAGCCAGCTGCAGATGCAGAGGCAAGTGGAACCCTCATTAACAATTAAAGCTGCTGTCTTCTCAATAACTCCTCAGAGCTACCACAATCATTATATGGTATTTGCCTAAAGGGATGACATATAGATGATAGCATAAAGCAAAGGTTTTGGAGGGGTGATGAAGGTCATCGGTGCTGCTTTTGTGCTGCTGAAGTACTGTCCTTCCTTTTTTGAAAAATTATCACATTCTAGCAGTTCTTATATACAATTTTCTACGTGGTCCACAGGAAAAAATGAATAGAAAGAAACAAACTCAGCTTTTTGGATATAGGATGGAGCCTATCACAACTCCATTTTCCTATGTGGCCCCTTACCCAGGGGTTGCAGTTCTGGGAGGCTAAAACATACCCCCCCCCCAAAGGGATGGAGCAGCTGTACCTATCCAGGGACAGAGGCTGGCCCTGCTGAAACAGGAGCAAAACTTCCTGAATGCTTCAGTCATCTGTGGAACCTGAACCCTCTTTGCTTATATATTCTAGTTTAATACCTCTGCTATGTCTGGATTAATTTCACAGGAGTGGGTTTTGTGCTCATCAGCTTGAGAGGAGATTAATGTTCTCTTAATTTTTTATTCAGGATGATGTTAACAGTCTCCGCTGCCTGGTCCAGTGGGCACTTCAAGACCAAGGGACTACCTGAAAGTCACTTTAACAATGTAAAAGGCTATAGCCATGGGAGGTGGATTTGCACCTGATACCTAAGAGCTAGGTTTTACAAAAGCCTCCTCCACTCTGGGTGCCCCGAGCATTCAGCTGGCAAGGCTGTGGAGCTGCAGGGATGTGATGTTTGTTTTTCTTCTACCTTGCAGAAAGCAGCTGGCCGGGCTCCGAGAAGCAGCCTTGAGTGCCTGAGTACTGAAAAGGGGCAGTAGAGTTTTAATCAGTTTTTAAAGTACATGAAGGATTCTCGTGCTGCTTCCTCCAGCAAACACATTAAATTGTAATTTCCTGATTACCACACTAATCATGAGAACCATCTAGTGCTGTTGATTTACCAGAGTCTGTCCCTCAACTTCATCCTTTTGTGATTGCTGCTGCAGATACCTATTAACTGTTTCCTCTTATTTAATCTCTAGGACTGTACATGGCTTGCAGTAAATATACCAGGAAAGGTAGTTAACAACATCCAGCAAGATCTTGGCCTGGGCTGTTAAAATCAAAAGCGAAGCAAATCAGTCAAGTTGTCTGTGCATGTACGTGCACATGCAGATACCTCTTTGGAACAGGACTCTTGGTTGCTCCAGTAGCCTACGGACTTTGCTAGTGTGAGGGAAACCAGGGGACACTTAATGCTGTCATTCTGATAACATTCTGCAGTTAAAATCCACATATTTCACTCTCGCATTTACAGCCTCTATAGAGATAAACACCATGCAGCTCCAAAAAATTAGTCCAGTGGTAAACAAGGAACACATATTTCCCTCCTGCTTTCTAGTAGTAATATGAGTTACTAATCTGAAAGCCTTTAAAAAACAGACAAATGAGAGGAAGGAAAGTTACACAAAATCCAATTTTGTCAGTCAGGCTGAGGGCTGACAGTTTTACACGTACCATGTGGCCTGTATCCCTGCCTCCTCAAACTTTTTCATCAGGGGCAGATACTCCAGACAGATAATCCAAACAGCAGAGTGGTGGATGCAGTAGGAAGCATTTCTCCAGCTTATTTGAGCTGACATAATATCGAAGCAAATAGTGCGCAGGGTAATTTTTGGCACGTAAAGCTGAGATCCAAATTAGGGCATATAAAATCCTACCCATGTCCCACAGACACAAAAATAGAGTTAGCTGGAGTGTCCTGACCAGAGTCTAATAGATCCAAATTCCTGGTTGGCTGCACTATTTTTTGACTGCAGCTTATTTTTGGCATTTCTTAAACTAATGAATTGCATCCCTGGGAAAATCTGCATTTCTCTGCATGAAGTGTGAGCTGTTCATATATCAATTGGTTGCATTTCTGGGGATCCTTGGGGATGAGATATCTACTATCAGTTTAAACTGCTTTTATTGTTATGCCTTAAGGGTAAATATAAGTCAAGTAATTTGAAATCAGCTACCACTTGGATGACAAGTTTTCTGTGGTGTCATTCCTATTTCTCATGGGGAAGCTTTGTTAAAGCACGTTGCTCAAAAAGCTTTCAACTGATGCTGTCTGCTTGATGCAGCAAAGCTTGCAGCCACATGTGTTTCCTGTAGGAAAAAGGTCTTGGGCAGGGGAAAGAGAAGTAAAGGCAGGTCTTCTGAGCTTCTTGTACAATTTTCCCTCTGGCAATAACATTGCTCCCCATCAGTACAGCCCCCTCTGTGGGTGCAGACAGAGTGGAAGCACCTGATGGGGAAAATACAAACTGGTGGGAGCATGCTAGTAATTTAAAAGGGACTTTCCCCCTACAAGCAGCTGTGATATTTGGTAATGTTACAGTCTCTGGTTCTTCCCAGCAAGTAGGAATATCGCAGAGGTGGAGAGAGTGGCACAGTGGGACCCTGCGGAAAACTGAGTGGTGAGGATTTGGGAGGGGTAGCTCAGTGTGGCAGAGCGTGAGCATGCTCAGCCAGCAGGGCTGTGCAAAGCAGGGAACTGCTTTCCTTTCTGCTTGGATTATGGATCCAGAAAGTCAAAATTGGATCTGGATACAAATTTCTCTGTAGTACTAGATGGTATTTTGGGCAAACTAAGGACTTCGACTGAGTTACTCTGGGCTGTCTGAGTCAGGCTGTGTGTGAGCAGTGAGAGTTGTCTGTCTCAGAACATAGTTTGCTCTGAACTTCCACATGTTCCTGTGCAACCCTTGTGCCTAAAGTTGGTATCATGGATAAGCACAAAAAGCCAGTGCACTGCTCCTCCGTGTACAGTGGGAGCCCAGAACAGCAGACAGGCGAACAGCAAGCCACAATTAGAAGCTGAACTGCATGTGGGCCCAGGGATTTCCCTGGGGATGGATGTGGCAAACACAGGGGCTAATGAACTGAGTGCTGTAGCTGTTTGTCTGAGCTAGCAGGGGAGCTGCCAAGGGAGGAAGCAGGAAATACTAGACAATGCTAACAGCATAACCCTGAGAGAAAAAAACCACAACAACAGAAGATGAACTTTGGGATGGGTGCTTCCCCGGGACTGCCAGCCAAGGGACTGTCAAGGTCAGCTCCTCCTGTGTACACCCTCTTTGGAGGAAGGCAGGCTCTCTGCTCTTTCTCCTGGTGAAAGTCTTTTGGAGTCCCAAAGCTCAGCAGACTGCATGGCTCTGGGAGGGGTAACCCCAATCTGCCACCCACAAATTGCCTGAGGCTGGCGCAGGGTGTCGGCAGCTGCTGCTGCTAAGATAGTTCTATGCAGGGCTTGGCTTTAGGTATCTCAGTGCAAAACGCCCATCTCTGTGTTTTGCGTCTCGGCTTGGGAAGTTCCCAGCGTTTTAATGTAAGTTTTTTCTGGCATGGTTGTGGGCTGTGCTTGGAGCCAGCAGGGAGCACGCAGCATTGCCAAGGGCTGAATGTGCTTCTGGTGCCACGTCCTGGTCCAGGCCATTTTTCTTCTAGCCATACGAACGGCTGTTGATGAGAGTGGGGCTACAGTGCCTGGGGTAGCTCAGTCTCTGCAGGAGAACAAGCTGGGAGAATAGCTCCAAGGGACAGCAAAGAGGCTGCATTTTTAGGGGTGTTAGGTAAGCTCTGATTTACACACTGAGAGGCTAAAGGCAGACTGAGAGGGGTTAAATACAGATTCTTCCAAAGTCCAAACATCCCCATGCTCTGCATGCTCTGAATATTGCCTGCACTCCAGGACACAGGTTCTCCAGACTGGGTTATAATAAAATCTTCTTTTTCTCCCACAGCTCTCGTTCCCACGTATTCACATTTATTTTCATGCAGCCAGCTGTTTACTCTGAGCGTGACCTCTCCCAGGGAAGGTGATGACTGGCAGCAATTTCGGGGCCACCATCACTTGTGAGATGCAGGGAATGAGCAGTGCCATCCTGGGGGTCCTGTTCACCTCTGCTGCCCAGGCTGGTGATTGGAAGGTGGCTGCTCCGGCCAGTCCTGTGATGTCTGAGTTGCATGTACAAAAGGGGAACTGGAAGCAACAGTGCATCTTTCAGAGTAGACCAGGACCAGTCATTAATTATTGGAGCTTTATTAGGAAGGAAGAGGGAGCAGACGGAGACTGCAACGCATATTTTCCAGCCTGGAAGGGGTTTAAACTTATCTCTCTCCAAGGCTGCATCCGTTTTTGTGACGACTTCCCATTTAGTATATGCCTTTTAGGGCTCAGATTTCTTCAGATTTCATGGAAGTTAGTAAATAACTTATGGCTTTGGTGTTTCCCAGACAGAAATATCTCTCCAGGATAAGGTTCTGCCTTTCTTGGAAAGGTAGTTCGTGCACAGGCAGTAAATTCAGCTCTTCTGTGAACTCACCATCCTGTGCATGTGCTGTGGTGACATCTGGAGGGCCTGCGCATGACATAGCCCCAAGGGCACATCCCTTTATGTCCAGAAACACTGTACAAATGGGAAAAACTAATGCCTGAGTTCTTCCCAGACAAAATTTCTGAGCAGGGTAAAATATAACTTGCTTGGGAAAACACTGACCTCTAGTAACAGGCTTAGGGCCATGGTCTTGGTTTGCTGCTTGAGACAGAAGATTTGTGGAGGCTCTGAGACACATTTATGGAAAAGCCAACAAGGGAAGTGAGATTGGAGGGAGTGATTTTCCCCAGAGCACTTAAGAGAAGCTGTGTCAGTCCCACTTTGAAACAAGTGTTTGACAGTCACACTAATCCTTCTGCCTGCATTCACAGACATGAACCCTTTTCTTGGCTGCATCCTCTGTCTCCCAAAGCCCAGCATCTCACTATGGCCATTGTAGCTACCTCCTGTATCCTCACCAGCTGGCAGCTCTATGGCCCTGCAAACTCGAAAGCTAGAAGTCATCACAGTCCATGCCTTCCCCTCAGATTGCTAGGGGCCCCATCCAACCTGGCCTTTAACACTTCCAGTGTCATGGCATTCACAAGTTCTCTGGACAATGAACTTCTCATGGGTGATGAACAGCAAAAGGGCATCTGGGAATTGTGTGCATGAGATGCCTTTCCCCACCCTTCCTAGCAAGCACTGTCAAGTCACTGACACCTCAGTGTCACCCAGACTGCTTGACCATGAAGAAAGCTGAGCCCTCCAGTGCAGGGCTGAGCTCCCTGCTCTCTATTCAGGAGTTGCAGTTCCCCTGTTCCTCTTTTGTTTGGGAATTACTTGCAGATCTCTGTGACTCCTTCCATATCTTTGGCTTAGCTAATGTCAAATGACAACATATAATAGAATGAAAATCAAGCCAGATAACCCAGTTTCAGGCACAGTGTCACTGTGAGACATAGTCATGCTTGTGTATCCCTCAGTATCTTCCCTCAGCTGCCTCACATAGAGACCTCTGATAAACATTGCTTTGATGCTACCAATCCCAAGGAACACAACAGTGGTGAAGGGAGGCATCATACCTGGAGGAAGGTATTGATCACAAAGAAGCAGGCACGGGTAAACTCTTGCTGCTGGAGCAGTGGTCTGCCCATTTGGGCTTTTCCAGATAGCTCCAAGTGGGAAAACTTAAGCAACAGGTCTGATCTCTCTGCATTGTCATGGTGCTGTGCAGGCAAAACCTTACCTGTGACCTTCTGAATATGGTAAAGGACACCTGTAAGGAGATGCCCAGAGCTTGGTCACTGCGCGAGCTCTCCCATGTAGGCAGGCGCTGCCTTGGGGCTGGGGCTTAGTCTGGGTTTGGGGCAGTGGGGTGAGCCTCTCTGTGAAGGAGGGAGCAGGAGGGCAGCACAAGTGGGATCTTAGCTCATGGGGGTGAGGGTGGGGTGTTCTTAAGAGGGTGGAGGAGGAAGTAGCTTACTGGGCTTTGCATTGCACTGCTGCCCTCACAGGTGGCACCCATTCAAGCGAAATTTGGAAAAAAAGCCACTTCAGTTTAGTTTAACTCAGTTTTTTTTTAACCCTGTTGGGGTGAGCTGTTGTGAGAAATCACACCATATATGACCAAGCATGCATTGGCAGAGGTGGAAGCATTTCCCAAATGGTTTCTTTCCTAAGGACCATCCAGAGGGACCAAAATGCATTGTCTTACAGGAAGGATGGAGCCTCTGGGAGGTGGATTGGGCAGATAAAAGCCTGTCCCCGTGAGCCTAGCCGCACATTAGTTTCAGCTGCATCATCAAAGTGAGTCATTCAATAAAAACAATTAGCTGAGGAAATATCACTAAACAGTAATAATTATCCAAACGTCCTAGCATTGACCATTTAGATGACTAAATCAACACAATCAATTGTGTTAATGAATGCTAATTCAAATCTAATAACTTTCTGTCTTATTTGATTATGTATAAAGAATTCACCTGCAGTTGTTGGACAGGATGGGGCTGCAGACCAGCCAGATGCCTGGTCACTTGACTACCCTGTACACTCTGTGCATGTGTTGTCCTCAATCTGCCAACAGCACATATAGTGTCCCCTAGTTACTCCGGGGAGCAGAAGAGGAGTGCTGAGATGATGTCTAGGTGCCCTTCATCTGGGCAGGCAGCAGCTTTCATAGACTTTGGAGAGACTTAAGCTCAAACAGAAATGTGATTACAGAATCCCAGAATATGCCAAGTTGGAAGGGATCCACAAGGATCGTTGATTCCAACTTCTGGTCCTGCACAGGATTATCCCCAAGAGTCACACCATGTGCCTTAGAATATTGTCCAAATGCTTTTTGAAGTCTATCAGGCTTGGTGCTGTGATCACTTCCCTGCAGAGCCTGTTCCAGTGCCCAACCACCCTCTGGGTGAAGAACCTTTTCCTAGTATCCAACCTAAATCTCCTCTGACACTACTTGAGGCCATTCCCTCAAGTCCTGTCACTGGTCACCACAGAGAAGAGATCAGTGCCTGCTCCTCCTCTTCCTCTCACGAGGAAGTTGCAGAGTGCAACGAGGTCTGCTCTCAGCCTCCTCTTCGCCAGGCTGAACAGACCAAGTGACCTCAGCCTCTCCTCATACAGCTTCCCCTCAAGGCTCTTCACCATCCTCGTTGCCCTCCTTTGGATGCTCTTTAATAGCCTAATATATTTCTTATATTGCAGTGCCCAAAACTGCACACAATATCCAAGTTGAGGCCGTCCCACTGCAGAGCAGAGCGGGACAATCCCCTCCCTCGACCGGCTGGTGATGCTTTGCCTGATGCTCCCCAGGACACAGTTGGCCCTCCTGGCTGCCAGGGCACTGCTGACTCATATTCAACTTGCCATCGACCAGGACCCCCTTCTCCAGGTCCCTTTCCATGGCACTGCTTTCCAGCATTTCATTCCCCAGTCTGTACAAACATCCAGAGTTGCCCCATCCCAGGTGCAGAATCTGGCACTTTCCCTTGTTGAACTTCATGTGGTTGGTGATTGCCCATCTCTCTGAATTTGTTGAGGTCTCTCTGCAGGGCCTCTTTGCCTTCCAGGGAGTCAGCAGCTCCTCCCAGTTTTGTGTCATCTCCAAACTTGCTTAGCATCCCTTCCAGTCCTGCATCCAAGTCATTTATGAAGATGTTGAAGAGCACAGGGTGCAAGATGGAGCCCTGTGAAACCCCACTAGTGACAGGTCACCAGTCTGATGTTATCCCATTCACTATTACCCTTTGTGCTCAACCCGTGAGCCAATTGCTCACCCACCACATGATGTGTTTATCCAGCTGTGCTGGACATTTTGTCCAGAAGGATCATGTGAGAGACAGTATTGAAAGCTTTACTGAAAGCCAAAAAGATTACATTCACTGGCTTCCCTGTGGTGAAGCCTCTCAGGAGAGGGTACATTCTTCTTTTTTCCTTCTTGCTGAAGGTTTCACAGGGGTCTAAATCTCCTAAACTGGATGACTAGGCAAAGTCACACAAACACCAGAAATCCACGTTGTCTGTCTGGAAATAAGGTGATATGGAGGGGACTCATGCTTAAAACTGACAATTACAGTTTCAGTCAAGAACAAATCACACTCTGTAATTCATGTTGGAAATGGACCCTCTGGCTTAGGCTTTTACTATCCTCCTGTCTTCATCACTAGTACCTAGGCTCTGGAGGCACACAGGTCTTCCCTGAAGTGCTTAATGCTCTGGATGGACTGTTACCGTCGTTCATTTTATTACATATGGATGTTGTTTTGTTGTGTCTGGACATTGGCATGATGCTTGCCAGTACTTGGATATCTAGAAATTATGGATGTTATAGATCCAGTGGGATTCATCTTGGTGCTGGAATTGCCCTAACCCTTCCCTTAAAGGTGTGAGCTTCTCCATCACCACTGCCAACACACCCACCCTTTTTATTCCATATCTGTAGGTTCTTGGAGATATTAATTCAGAAAAGTTCGTTCTTTATCAGTATTTCAAGAAAGGAAGAAGGAAAAGTGCCAAGAAGGCAGCCTGCCCTGAAAACTGATGTCTGCTATGCTATTTTCACATCTCTGTGGAAATCGTTATGTTTAGCTCTTCTTGTGCCCTGCAAATTCAGGAAGGAGTGAGTGTGCATGTCATAGGGATCAGTGATGCACTTTTGAACGTGGTATGCCAGGGACAGTGAAAACCAGTGCCTCTGAGGTAAGCAGTTGTCAGGCTGTGCTCATGCCTCTCATGCTGATGCCCCATCCACTGAAACAAGTTTTTGCCTCCGGTGAAAGATTGTGCAGGCATCAACCAGGTGAATTTCTCTTGCTGCCTGCTATGTGTTCTCGCTCTGACATGGTAGGGTTTTCTAAATGGGACTAATATGCAGGCAAAGCACTATGATGTGCTGCAGCAGGTCTGGCTCTGTCCCTCTTGCACTCACCATCTGCAGCAGGTCTGGCCGTGGGAGCAGGAGCCATCCCAGGGAGTTAGGAACATTTGCCATCAGCTGAGGGAGCCTGGCTATGTTGCCCGTAGGAGCAGCCCTTCTCTCTCTGTCTGTTAGTATTAACATTCATTTGTTCTCTGAAGCAGGCTTGGTTTATTTTTTTTTTAAGTCATTCTGTGTAACATAATCATATTGGAGTAGAAGCCTTCTGCCTAATCAAATGAAACTTCATGTAGTTAGTTTGTCCTTAGCATTTACTAATGAATGTGACTGTGAGGATTTAGTTTCTCACATGGTTAATAGGAAGGCATTTAGATAATTACAGCTGTCTAGTGTCTTTCCACTGCTAATCACTTTTACTGCCTGGTTCATTTCCAGACCAGCAAGTGAAACTCTGGCACACAATTGTGCAGAGAAACTGCTCCTGCAGTTACGTATTGTTGTATTCCTGATATGATGGTTTGTAGGTGTGAAGTGAGTTCTCAGCTCCAACCTAAGTTTCATATGAACTTCAGAAAATCATATTTTTGCTGTGATCCAGCTTTCCCACTTGGCTACACCATGCTAGGTCACATAGTCCAGCATTCCATCTCTGACAGTGGCCAACTGAAGACACCCAGGGAAATAAAAATATAAACAGACAAATATATTATGGTCACACTCCTGGACTGTGCATCCAGCTTCCAGAGCTGATCATAGGAAACATGCCTATTATACAAGCTAAATGTAGTGTGTTACAACAATGATTACAATAATGATAATTCTCATAAACTTTTTTGTTACTGCTCTGTCCTTTGATAGTTTTTTTGTTGCTAACAAACAATTTGGTAGCTGTTTGGAAGAGTACTGTCTTTTTAGGAACTAAATGGCTCAAGGATTCCCTGCCAACAGGGGAGATTTCTGAACTGGCAAGAAGAAGAGAACCAGGACGAAGCCATTTTTGGCTAATAATTAAATTAAAATGAAGAGCTGTGCCTACTGCTCTGAGAGGAGCATCCCTCCAAACAGTCACTTTTCAGTTTATCAGGACTGTATTTAATTTTAAATTTAATTAACAAATTTTATTTTATTTTAGTTTAGCTTAGTTTAGTGTATCGGTTTAGTGTAGTTTTGTTTATCATTACTTCCCTCTCATCCTTTCCCGTTTACTCCCCCCACAGGTTTGGCGGGGCGCCCCAGTTCGTCCCGCTCCCCCCGCGGTGCCGGGGCAGGGGGAAAGGGGAAAGGAGAAAGGGGAAGGGGAAGGGAAAGGGGAAGGGCGCCTCGCCCCCGCCGCCGCAGCCCGCTGCTGTGCCCGCCGCCGCTCTCGCCGCTCGCCCCTTCCTTCCGCAGCTCCGGCGAGGGCCGAGGCGGTGCTGGGTTTCCCTCTAGTGGTGCCTGAGCCCTGCAGAAGGATGCAGTGTCCCCGCTTGGCAGGAGCTGCTGTTTTCAGAGCTCGACAAGTTCACCTTCCCTGCGGTGGCAGATCCACGGAGACGGCAGTGTGTCTCCAGCTGACAGTCAGTCTCCAGCTGAACAGCACTGACTTTACAGCAAAAACAATATAGCCATGTTTCCTTCATTAGACTCCTAAGGTATGTCTTTATGAGGGATGCTTCTTGTCTCCTGGACCACATGAAATCAATGTTCTTGTGATGTTCTAGTTCTATAATGGCATTGTTTGACATAGTTCAAGGCCAACAGCATTTGGCACAGTATTCATGGCACAGCTGTATAGCCTGTTTCCAGGAATCTGTATTTGGGTGAGTTAGGATGCTGAAGCTCATCAAGCTGGTTCCTAGTCACCTGATGCCTCTTTGGGGAAGTCCATGACAGGCTGTGTGACTCTGTCGCTGATTTGTTGCTATCTAGTGTTACAAGCAACAGGCAGAAAGTGGTGAAAATAATGGTAGAATTGTTGAAAATAGGCATACTTTAAATCTCCAGAAAACTAAGCATTAAATGTATCAGAACTGACATAAAAAAAACCTTGTATAGACAAGAGACTCTTCAGAAAAAAACCAACCAGAGATATTCTCTAGCCATTGCATAAACTTCTACTAATCTCCTTCTCCACAGGTGCTTGCAGGGCCTTCAAGCTTTCTCAAGATGTTCTGCGTAAGGAATTTTCTCACCCTTTGAAAAATATCACACATCTCAAGGCAGCTAGAAGTGGGTAGCTAAATCCTCCAGCTCCTATTAGATGTAATGTAAATGTCATCAATGAGTGGATTGCAGAGATCCTTAATGGCAAGAGCCCAGAGCAGGATGGAGCATGCTGCCTTAAGCCCAAAGGTGGGGGAGCCCTGCCTGCAGCATGTCCTGCCCAAGGATGGGGTGGCCTATGCCCCACCTTCCTGAGCAGTTTGAAGTTAATCTGGGCAAACATCATGCCTGTTCCTCACTGCCTATTGACTGTGAATACTGGAAGGCCTGATGCCGATGTCTGTAACCTATCCTGCGCAGCATTAACCAAACCAAAGACTTGGGAGCAACAAGGTGCAGGACCTGCTGACCCAAGCCTCTAAGTTTGTTTGCATTGCATCATTGCCTTATGCCATTATGTCACTGCATTTCTCTCCAGTTGCTGAATCTGACTGCACATTCTCTTCTGAGACAAGCAAGACTGTTGAGGGAAAGCCACCCGTTGCTGACCTGCATTTGACCATCTTGGGATCCTCATGCTGGCAGTATCTTTAGATTCTCCAGTACTGCCATTGGCCTCACTTCATGTATTTTCCTGCTAACTTGCCATCTCCTTCCCTCTCAGTCCTTTCAGTAGCAGCTGCTAGAAGCCATTGAAGGGATGCACTCTTCTCACCATACGTGACTCTTGTCATGAGAAAAGAAAACATCATTTTGCTCTTTGACATCTGGTGGAGGAAACAGGTGATTCTTCTGATTATTGCTCTTAAAATGATAAAGCTATTATGGGTACTTTAAAATGTTATTAGTGTGTTGAAGTAGTAATGTTAATAGTTAATTCGTGCACAATGATTTTATATCTTTTAAATGTTATTATATTAAGTCTTGTAGGAACAGCTTTAAAGGTTCTTCATTAGCTTTTAGTTAAGGCAAAGCATCAGCACTGGCAGAGCAATGACTGTTGATGTGCATCCAGCTCTATGTGGGATGCAATCATAGGACTCAGGCAGAACTTCGGTTCAAAGCTGTGATTATGAGAACTGTCTCTCAGCGTCTGTCTGACCCTGGCCTGAAGTCTGTGAATGCCACACTTTCATGTGGCAAAGGACTTCAGCTGCCAAACATCCAGTGTGTCAGCCCCCAAGCAGACCCCAGGTTCTTGGGGACCTTCAGTCAATTATCTTCCAGGGCCTGGCTGGAGTGGGCTTGGTATATTAGGGCAGCTGATGCTTTCTTTGGAAATGACCTCTGCTCTTTTTTTTATGCTCTTTTTTTTGAACATATCAGTGGTTAACACAGTAGGAACCTGGGTTGCATCCCTTCCTCACCATGTGTCTTGGGAGCACCGAGGCCAGGGAGCCTCCTACGCTGTACCTTTGGCAAAGTGCTGCTTCATGTAGACTCTTCAAAATTTCTTTTGTTGTGGAAAAAAGAGTAACCAGGAAAAGATATATGCAGAAAAGGTGATGTTAATTCCAGTCGCTGCACACAGCTACTCAGTGGCTATTTCATGGGAAAGACAAGCTGTCGCTGGAGCATGGCCTGAAGCCCCAGGCATCCTGTGCCCCAGGCAAGAGCTCCCAGTCTTTCACAATCTCCTGAAGATGCTGAATGTTTGCAAGAGGCCAAAAGTGAATGGATGGAAAAACCAGTCTATTAAATAAAAAGGCACCACTCTGCAATTGCCTGAGCTAAAGATGGCTGTTGAGAGAATATTTAGATACAGTAGCACTTTATGCTTTCCTGTTCCTATACTTTTCCACCTGCTTTTAGCCACTGTAGGAGACAAAAATATGAGATTAGAAGGGCTTTCTGCAAGCAAACAGGATATTTTTATAAAAATAGGTATTTAAAATGCAAAATATGAAATAGAAAGTGTATGTGTATTTATAAAGCTACAGAGATCTCTCTGTGCTGCCTTCTTGGTAACATCTTACAAAATCCTATGGTTTTTGTGAATGAGTCTTTGGGAGTGATTCTGGTTGTATCAGAAAGCTTAAAATTAACCACCTAATACAGTAATGAAAATGAGAATAACATTAAGTTTGCAAAGTTAAGCACTTAGAAGGAAGAAAATGTTAAAGTAAGGAGTCTTGTAATCTTAGGATTGTAACTTTTTGAAAATTCCCAGTCCAATAGCCTTCTGTGTGTACTAGGAGATAAACTTGCTTTACACAGTAATACTCTGTTTTTAACACAGGGTCCCTCCCTTGCTCTTATCACAGGGTGGAGGGTAACTGGCATTGAGTGAGGAGAACAGGGTAAAGGAGTGGGTAGCTTGCAGAGCCCTGCCTCCTCCTCCTGCCTGCATAAGCCAGTGAGCAGGGAGAGTAGCTGCTGGTGAAAGCTAAGGATGGTCACCAAGGGCCATGAGATGCTGCCCCTGAGGGTGTGCCAGTGCAGTGTTGGATGCCTTCAGTGAAATCACATTTTTCAACAGAGGGCTTAGATGACTGCTCGTTTCATGGTGCTGACTGAGGGCACCTGGTGCTTAGTTGTGGAAATATTTGTCCCCATCTCACCTCAGGTCAGCTAAAGCTGTGCAAGTCTGACAGCTCCACTTATTATTAGTGAAATTTCTATGTCAGGGCCCAATTCTAAATTTCTTTTTCACGGGAAGCAGGATTAACTCACAGTATGTAAAAGTACATATGTTGAAGGATGTCTCTGTTTATAGCAGTGTCCATACAGACAGCTATAGTTTGGTACTTTGCTATAAAAATAACATGAGAGCAAATGTTTTGATGATGACAGCACTGATAACCAGAATGCTGTCTAATGTTTTACATGCAAATACACATAAAGACCAAAAAAGCTCTCCACAAGGTGTGATGTAGGCTATGATGACTTGCCCCTGAAAGTGTCTGTCTCTCCACTGAGTGTGAAAGGAATTTGTCCAACTAATTTAGATTACACACCTATTTTTAAAGCAGCTAACATTTGGTGACATGAAGAGGGACGTCTTCACCTTGTGTTCCTAGAGTTGGTTATTGTCACATGAAAGGTGCTTTTTTTCATAAGAAAACACCAAACAACAAAAACCGAAGTGATTTCGTAATCTCTTTAAGGATGACTGAGAGCAAAAGAAAAGAGTGGATTTTTCTAACATGTTGTGCTTTGCCTGAAAACACCAGTCCATTAAAAAATACACCTGCAACTCGACCTGAAAATTGCCTCCCAACAGTTAATGAAGATATCACTTCCCTCTGTGTTGAAGTTAAAATGTAGTTAAGCTTATGTTGCTTTGGAAAAGTTCATTGATGATGTGGTGGGTAAAGGGAGGCAAAACTGCAGAGATGAAATGTGCTGGAAATTAGCATGAGGTATTATGCACTCACAGCAATCTTTATTGTGTCCTGGCAGTTTGTCATGAGAGTGTCTATTGAAGGAGGTGATGCTTTGACTGTGATACACAGCGTGAAAACATGTGATGAACAGGAAAGCAGGTGCAATGGGGAATTTTCTAGAGTATTTGGTCTGAACCTAGTGCAAACAGATTACTAGGAGGGGGCAAGTGTGAGTAAATAACTATTGGCATTGTTTATCTGTGTGGAAGCATGAGAGAACTATCCTTTGAAATGAGAAGAGAAATTGCCAAAATAACAGCTTTTAAAATATGATCTGCTGAGATTTTGTTACTTCCCAACATGTCTAGGAGTTACAGTGGAGACTGATCAAAGAGAGTAAAATTTTTTATTCTTAATTTCTCTTGTCCATTTTTATGACAAAAATTGCCGGAAACTGTCATTTAGGAGCAAATTTAAAATAAAAAGACCATAACTTACACATAGTCCTCAAAGAAAACAAAAAATCCTACAGGTGTTGACACATCTTATCATCAGGTTTAGAAGGCAAGTGCAAGAAAAACTGTTGTTATCAGGTGTGAATTAGCATACAGTGAGTTTGCTTGCAACTGGAGAAGGTGACAGATATAACATATGCATTAATAAGACTCCAAATGAAAGGTATGGCCATAATTAGGCATGGTACTTGGAAAAATGCTATTGATTCCAGAAATTGAATTTAATTTGATGTCTTTTACTGTAATTAACACAATGGTTTATATCAACATAGATCTCTTAACATTATTATCTAAGGTGACAAATTATGAAATTAAATGTTCAGTTAAGATGTAATTCAAAATTTTCTTGAGTCATTGGGTCTCAGTTAATTTCCTTAAAGCTAAAGGACCTGATTTTTTTTATTCTGACAGTTTTCTGCCAGTGAAGCTACTCCTGCTTTATATCAATGCTGAATGAATGTAACATATACAAAGGAAACATTCACAGGTTTTGATGAGTTCTTGACAGCCCCTATTGCATATACTTTGCAAGCTTCAAAGTTATTTTCTTTGTAGCACTGGATTTTAATGGTACTGAATGTAACATGCACATATAATAACAATAATTCACTTTCCTTGTGTTTTCCCATTTACCTTCTCATATACCTGCTAGATGCAGGGCCTGATTCTCTTCTGTTTTACACCTGTTTTACCCAAGGGCTGTTTATTTGGATGCAGCTACTCCTGATTTAGACCTGTGTATATGAATCTGTTGTCTGCAAGAGGTAAATTAATGCTTTTAATCAAGACCTCTCTTCTGCCTACCCATCAACATCAAAGCCTAGACATGCTATTAGTTACTGAGAAAGGAAGCACAGTGTGAGTAAGCAGCCCTCAGCTGTATCAGGTTCCCCATTACCAGAATTTTAGCACCATTACCTCAAAACCATGAATACTTTTATCCTCACAGGCACTTGGAAAGGCTATATATCCCCATTTTACATACCAAAGCCACAAAAGGAGGCAGAATTTGGGCAGAAATGAGTCTAAATCCAAACATAATCCTCAAGACCATTTTGAGCAGCTGCTATCCGAAGTCTCCCTGCTTTGAAGGTGTCTCTGTTATGGATATGAAAGTCCCACATACCTGAAGATTTCTTTCTGACCATGCCTTGAAGGACCCTGATCTTGTCAGGACATAGCAGCTGCCTGTCTAAACTTTCCTCTCTCAGAGGAAAGTGGCCTCAGCAGGACTCTCTCCACTGAAAAGTGAATCTGCCATCACATACTTGGAGTCTGCTCAAATCCTCAAGGCAGATTTCACATTTAACAGTAGTGAAGTCACTTTCTTTTTTCCCCTTCCCCTTTCCCAGATGCAAAAAGCTCTGGCAGCCTAATCACTGGTCTTATATTTTGTAGATGAATGAATGGATCAGTCAAGCAGGATGTAGGTGAGAGAGCAGCAGCCTATTTGGGAGGATTCAGATCTGTCTGTGCATGCTTTCAGTTAACTGGCCAAGCCAAGAGCTAGAAAGTAGGACTTTCCAATTTACTGAAATCCACTAATTTCACTGAGGCCTAGAGGAGATGCAGTGTACTACCTTTATCTCTGCATGCCATCCACTTAGGTGGAACTCTCCTGAACTTGTTTCCTCAGAGGTGGGTAAGAAATATGGGGGTTTGTGCTAGATTCCTTGTAGTCTGGGTAAAATATTGCTTAGGCAGCCCTGCTATAGGATACTATATAGATCTATATATAGATGAAGAAGTATGAACTATTCTTGGAGCAGGGACTGGAACACATGGTTAGGTTTTCCTCTGGCTGTCTTATATACCAAGCAACAAAGTTGATCTCTCTCTTCCCCCTTCTCCATGAGTGTTTAAATAATTCAAGAACAGTGACCTTGTTTCTATGGAAGGAGTGGAGAGTACCACAATGGGGCTAACTCTGTCATCAGATGGTGAGGGACATTCTTAGAAAGAGGAGGAGTGGACTCTCCTTGGACAGATGAAAGCATTGAGTCTGGTTTTCTGTGTCTTGGGTACATGTTGTATGAGGGTGTAAAAAACCCTCATAATCCATTTTTTGGTTTCCCAAGCACATGACTAAGAAGGGTACCCGAAGAAGAGGGTGTAGGTCTGTGAATCTCAAGGGAGCAATGGCACTTGTGTGCAACGCTGTGCCAGAATGCCTAAGTCCTAGTGAAGGTTGGAGGTTACGATGTAGCAGCCCTTACAATGCAAGTTGGCCGCCTTAAGTGTTTCCCCGCTCCCTGTGACAGCAGCTGTGAACCCAGCTGCGGATAATGCTGTTCTCTCCGGGAAATGCTGGGCTCTCAGGCGGCAGCTGTGGCACCTGCTGTGCCCTGTGGAGCCTGGCGCCTGTGGGCTGGGTGCAGGAGCAGTTCCCGGGGGCGCTGAGGTTGCTCGACAAGCAGATCCGAACGGCACTGAGGCAGAGCCCACACATACCCAGTGGGATGGCGGGGCCGTGCTGGAGCCGTCTGTCAGCTCCTTGCCGCTGCGGGGGAAATAACCAGGGCGGTGCGACCTGCGCCGCCGGGCTTGGGGTGGCGAGAGGAGCTCGGGGAAGCGCGGCGGGAGAGGATGGGCCGGTGTCGGTGCTGATTCCGGTGCCGGTGCCGGTGCCGG
>VWZF01006847.1:40904-57299 GCA_013396755.1 Sclerurus mexicanus | reverse complement strand
CACTCAGGGGAACCATGTAGCACTCACCACTGGAGCTAATGAACACCATTCTGTTCATGCCCCAGTGTGCTGGATTATACATGTGGTTTTTTTGTGGTTTAAAACCAATGTCTCTCTGTGTCATTGTATTTATTGTGATCTTTTTAGTGAATTGTAACTCTGACTTGTAAATTGAGTTGGGTTCATTTTTCCAACCACTTTACCTTTAAACCAGTATACCTAGGGCTTCTACATTGTAAAGGAAGCTACATGCAAATAAAGTTAATTACATCTATTCCTGGGTCAGAAATTATTAATTAATTTCTATTACTAAATTTTCTCCTTTCAGTGTCATTGTTCTGCTACTAGGCCACTGTCAGGCTTCATGTGGTGCCTCATTCTGGAGTCTTTGAAATTTCACATCCTGTGAAATCTATTTAACTTAGCCTAACTAGCCCCATGGCATAAGAAGCATACTAAAGGCTATTGACTTGGATTCATCCCAATTTTTAGTTCACAGAATGTTAAAATTATTACTGATTTAGATACCATGTAAAGTGTAAGCCTCAACTTAGAATAAAAATAAGTAAATTGCCTTTTTCCTGATTAGGACTTTAGTTTAAGTAACTTATCTAATATTTATCATAGTTTATAAACATGATGGAAAAGACAGGTTATGCAATGGTTCTCTGACACAATAAACTATGCTATTATCTGGAAGCTCAAGTATTCTTTATTTTCTCTGTACTGAACACATAAACTAGCTGTCATTTGTTCACACAATACAAAACAATTTTTCTTTAATAACAGGAAAGCAAAGTACAGGTAATAGTCAAGCATTTTACTTCTTTAGTAATAGGGTAAGAAAAATATCTGGCATCATCCAAGCTTTGTTTTATAATATAGTGCACAATTTACAGTAATAATACATTTCCAATATATATACTGTGCAATGTAGCACATTAGAAATTAATTCTCCATAACACCATGGTAAGTTTCCATGCTATAGTTACATATATTATTAATCAATCTCATTCAAGAACCACTTCAACTAAATCTTATGTTTCTACATTTTAACACATTCATATATTTGTATCACATAGGCATGACATAATAGACAGCTAGAATTCATTACTTGTGGTACAAAGAGTACTCTGAAGTAAAATATGCCTTCTATTCTTGGTTTTAAGATTATTACTGAGAGTGACAGAAAATCTGGGGAGGGAACAAGTATCTCTACATTTATCAATTTCTCAACATTTTTTGGAGTCTCTTAGACTCTTAGTAGAATATTTTCTTAATTTTCAGTTAAATAATTCATGGGTAGACATATAGATTGGTATTTGTGCCAAAACTGATCATCTTTGTATACAGAACTTATACAGAGTTTTTCCATTGCTGCTGTCTACACACTAATATATCCTCAGTCAACTGTTTCATTGCTTCTTGACCTTTATTTTGTCAGGTAGTGCTAAACTCAGTCCAAACACCAGAAAAATTTTAACTGGAGGAGTCAGAAACACAAACTCTGTCTCAGTCTCTAATAACCTGAAAGAATTTCAATAAAATGGGAAAACTAAGAAGAACATCCTCACCATTATTAATATTTCTGAAATTAGGATTATCAGTTTCAGGTAATTACTTATTGAGTTCAGTTTAGGTAGTTAGGTAAAGAGTCAGAAAGGCTTTAAAGGACAAACTGTAACACATGATTTCCTACCAATAAGCAATTGGAAATTCTTTTCTGAAACAGCAGTGTAATGTGGTATTGTATTAAACACTGCTTGATATGCAGGCAGCTTCCTTTAAGTCTCTCAAATTAAAAATGTAACTGTTCCTAATGTGCAGAAAATGATCTTGAATAGTTGTATGTAGCTACATCCAAAAGAAAAAGCAATGAATTAACCACTGAGAAGATGTAAAATTACAAATTGAGAGACATTTTGACTAAAAAAAAAAAAAAAATCTGGAGGAAAAAATAGCCGTGAAAAACTAATTGCTTTATGTAAAACTACTTCTGTTGAAAATTTGGTGTCTTTTAAGAGAGTTTTAGTAACTTAATCTGAATCTCCAGCTTTCAGGAGCTACTTCCTGAAAATATTGTATTTTTCAGTATATATATATGTATATATATTAATTTACTTGTCAGTTGAATGGAAAGAAAACATAGCCTTAATTACCATTTTTGAGTTTCATAGGATAAAAAATAATTAATTTACAATCTGTATGCATATTTAAAATATAATAAAATTATTATTTATACAATTTACAGCTGCTTTTTTTTATTTGCTTCCTAAAACCTTCCTTTACGCCCGATAGCTATTCACCAAAAGAAGGAAAAAAAGATAAATACAAATATCTGATTCATTTGTGTACCTAAAACAAACAGCAGGAGTTACATTTCTTAATACTTTAGCATTTACAAGGTTAAGAAAAAGAAAAAAGTGCCCAAGAAAGTAGCAAAAAAAAAAAAAAAAACCACCCTTCTATTAACCTCACTGAGTTTTGAAATACTTGAGTGTAAAATATATAATATGGAAGCTATGGCTCTTTAGCTGAGAAAATGAAAATACCCACATGCCTGCCTCAAGAAAGAATATATAGTATTTTTGAAAGAGAGAACCTTGTTCAGATATTTTCCCCACCTTTGTGCATTTTCTGCTGCTTATCCTGTCTTTCTCGAAGTTATTAAAAATTAGGATTCACATGAACATCATGGGTAACAGAAAAGTCATTCCCTTAGCAACAGAGGCAATGTCAAAATTCTTCTTAGACAAGATTCAGTTGTTATTTGATATTCATATGTTTTGGACAAAACATATTAATTAATATCTGGTCTGATAGATGTTCCTCTGCAATAATGTGTCTCCTTAACAAATAACTATAGCCAGATTCACACTAGCATTAGAAGTTTTGAAGATCTATGGAAAGGATTGTGTGCAGAGCACTTCCATTTTTTGACAAATGCAGAATAAAAAAGATATCTTCAGGCCAGTCAGTGAGAACAACTCCTAATAAAACAGTTTTCACATGTTTTGCTTCATTTTGCTTCATGAAAGGGGAAATGTCCCAGAGTGATAAAGTAGGAAGGGAATAATTTTCTTGGCATTCCCCTAACATAAATCTCTGTAAGGTGACACCTCCCCTGTAGGGATAATGAGGGTGCAGTAGGCAAAAAAGGCAACTGCTTACTTCAAAATATGTCAACAATATAGAATATGAATACTGGTTTTAAGTCTTCTTATTTCAGAAGAGGAGTATGCTTTTGTAACTCTAATATACAGTGATAAAACTGCTGCAGATTTCTTGCATCGAGTTTAGAGTGGCATTGTAATATTTCTTGCAAATACATAGCAGTGTTTGCATTTAATTCCAACAGGCTCAGAAGTTCTCAGATGTACTAATTAGATTACAGGTTTCTTTCCCTGCTAGTACCTTGCTAACATACCACCCTCTTCAAAGGAGTCATTCTGATTCAGGGAAGGCTCTGCATTAGAGACTGCAGTCATCTCTATGCAGTACCAAAACTTTAGTTTGACTTTCTGCTTTTGTGAATATCCAGAGTATTTACATTTTTTTCTTCCCATTTTCATTTGCTATTCATATTCATGATATATTTTCTAACCATGTTTGTAAGTAGGAATTTCTCTTACAGGTTTAATTTTCCCTCTAGGCTACTGATTTGTTTTTCATTACTGGAGACTTACTGATACAACTTAGCTACAACCACTTCCTATCTTTCCTCCAAAAATATTGCATCTTGCAGTTTATCAGCTCTGAGCACCATCTTAGCACCTTTTTTGCACCAGTTTGTTAAGATTCTGGTAAGAAAGGAACCCAGACTCTGTAAAGTATCAATTCAAATACCATTTATTAAAGATAACACTGCACAGAAAGAGGATAGGACTAGTAATCTTAAATGTCTCAGATGTTGGGAATCTCGAGTTGTGCAACATCAAATGTGTCTTTGATCAGGACAAGCAGACATGCAGCTTCTCTCTATGCTAGAGTACCACATTTCAATCATTCACACAAAAAAAAATCTTTTCCACTGCCAAACGCTAAGGATTTTCACACAAAACTTCTGGCTGAACTTGTAGATAATTGAAAAGCCAGGATCACACATATGTCTAGAAGACAGTGTAGTCGCCTGTCATCTTGGCAGGCTGCAGCCTCAGCTACTGGACCCCAGTAGTGTAGGATGTCCCATCACTAGAGATTTTGAACATCACTGGATATCCTTATCACTGGCCTGTGCTGGTGACTCAGAGCGTTGCAATTGCACCAGACCTGGTGCCATGGGGTGCTCCATCATCCCCACCATGGCTGAGCTGGTTACATTCCTGATGCTCATGTGGAGATGCACCAGTTCAATGCACAGCTGCAGGCCAAACATCTCTGGGTTGGTGGCCACTGCATTGCATTTTGGGGTGGGGTGGTTTGGGGCAAGTGTGGCATGATATTGCATGGTGTGGTGTGGAGCAGTGTGAGGGGCTGGCAGAGTGGGCTCTAAGCTGTTTCTGTCTCACTCAGTACCTTTGGGTTCTTCAGAGCACTTGGAAGAAGTGGCAGTGTCAGAAATGCACAGCAAGAGCCCAGAAACAGAAGAGCAGAGCACTAAGCCCCAGCCCTGAGTACCCTGCAAACAGAGAACCACCTATGACAGTAGTAATCCAAGACTGTGCCAGGATTGTCCTCCCTTAGCACCTTCTCCTGAGGCAGGTAGAGAAATGGAGAAGGCCACACTGACCTCATAGATACAGTGAGTGTTGGGGGAGACGTGCCTCTTTCTTGCACCTTATGCCCTGCCCCTGCCCATACTGGGTAGGCCTGTTCACTGGCTGAGAAGGGGTGCTGACAGTGGGTCCTGTCATAGGGGCCAGGCTCTCCTCTCCTCTCTGCAGGATGAAAGAGGAGACATCAAGCCTGTCCCCACATGTCTTCCTGCTGTCTCTGGATGCCATGAGGACCTCTGTGTCATGGTGTAGTTACATTTCCAGAGACTCCTTTTTCTGGCCTGATACCATCACTGACCTGACTGTTCTCAACCACTCAGAACAGCACGAGTTCTATAAGGTTTTTGTGAGGCCGGAGATGGAGTTGGAACTGGTTCACCACCAGGATCTCCACTGAAGCTTCCATCATGAACACAGCCAAAGCAGGTCCTTGAGAATGGCAAGGACAGGACAGAGAACCCTGTGGATCTGGAGATGCACCCCAGCCATGACTCTGGACAGAGGTGCTGCTTCTGGAGGTCATCCACACCCTCCCATAAACCCAGATGCTGTACAGGTGGAACCGAGAGAGAAGCTGGTCCAGAGGAGAGAGGAATCAGGGGCACAGGCAAGTGGCTTTTATCAGGATACAGGTCTGCCTGGGGTTCCTGAGGGACAGAGTGTCCCCTCAGAGCTGCCACCAGTGGATATGGACTAGGCTTCAGATGGGGGAAAGACCCTATCATGTCCCCTTCTGTAATTCCCTGTGGTAGCAGTGCTGGACCCAGAAGAAGAAGATTAATGGAACCCAGGTTTAGCTAATCCTGGTCATCCAGTGAGTGTGGGGTCAGAAACCCCCTGGGCCACCCCAATTAAAAAAAAAATTTCTTTCTTTTTCTTTTTCTTTTTTTTTCTTTTTCTTTTCCTTTTTTTCTTTTTCTTTTTGTCCTGGTGTAGTGATTCTTCCGTCCATCCTGCAGCTGAGAGTGTGACATCCTCAGTGTCTGACCGCAGTGGGGTCTGGGCACCACTGATACCCATCAAATTGGGGATGGGAAAGTCTGGTACACCAGTGGGTGTGTCATAAGTGCTCAGCAGTGGTAATTTGAGCGAAGGACGTGGAAGTGGTGAAAGCTTAACATAACTCAAAAATGTGCCCTTGAAGCTCAACCGCATCCTGGGTTGCATCAAGAACAGTGTCCACCAGGTCAAGGGAGGTGGTTCTTCCCTTCTATTCTGCCCTCCTAAGACCACCATCTGGTGCATCCAGACTGGATTGTTAGAAATAACAATCCTGAATTCACAAAATATCATACCCTATCCTGTTCGAATGTTTAGAGTTCTAACTGTTCCTCTACACTTGTGAGTTACTCTAGCTAATCTCAGGTACAGTGAAAGTTAAAAACATTTTTACATTTGTTTCTAGCAGCTTGTCTTTGCAACTATATATAAATGCAACAGGACCACTAGATATTTGGGAGATGAAAAATCATCATGACATGAGTGGATAAAAGGGTTTACTTCTGAAGAATTAATGAAACTCAGAATATATTACTTAAAGAAAGAGAGAGAAAGAGAGTTCACTGACTAATGAGTTGAGCTAATCTCCATTGTTACTAATGAAAACCTAGTAGAGAGTGACTGCTTTTCACTATAATGATTCATAACTCTTTTTACCATTTTCATAGAAATAAGTGGTGATTAGGATCTTGTTCAAGACCCATAGTAGGAAATTAACAGCTTTTCCAATTATCCTGTTACAAATTTCTTAGTTTTCTATAAGCAGTCTCATGAAATGGCAACAGATTTCTTTCAATACAAGAGTCTTTACCAATGGCATGTCAGTCTGGAGACATTAGTAATGTCTCCTGATTTAATGTTTTCTTATTAAAGAGTAGTGTTGTAGCAGTCAAAGAAAAGTTATATTACTTAGCTGCTGAGATACTTTTCTTACATGCCATCCTGTTAAAATCACCCTCTAAATATTCCCTTTTGACCAATATGTACAAAGAAATAGTTAATTCCCTGTCCACACAAAGTCCCTTCTGTTGAAAGATGTCTAGGTAAATCATGAGTAATGATCAATGCATATGAATTGTATAATAGATACAGACTACTAAGTCTACTGAATGCCACACAGAAAACACCTCAGGTTGTTAAAAACATCAGATACCAGTTGAATTCAATGCACAGTTATGTAGCAATTGGAGGCTCTATTAGTTATTTCCAACAGACTTCATCATACTCAGTTTAGGGAATATTTAATATATATAGTATAAGAATTAAAACCAAGTCCACAACCATTGCCTGGTAGTGAAAGGAAGTAAGTAGCATATATCATAAAAGACAACAGAATATAGCAAGTATTTGTATCATTCCTGAAAGGACCAAGTTTTCTGAATTATTGTACACAATCACTAAACAAGTATTTGTAGTGACTTGACTTTGACTGGCTACAAGACCCCCATCTTTCTTTCTCAGTCCCCTTCCTCAATAGAACAATCAGACAAAATAAGGTGGAAAAGCTCACTCATCAAGATAAAGATGGGGAGACCACTTGCCTGCTACTGTCACAGGCAAAACACTCATTTTGGGCAACATAAATTTAATTAATTGTAAGGTTAAAAATGAAGTTAGATGGCCACAGAAAAGACAACTGTTCAAGTATGGGTCTCTTCTATGGGCTGCAGTCCTTCAAGAGTAGTCTGCTGTAGTAAGGGTGCCCCAGAGGCCACAGTTTCTACCAGAAAACCTGCTTCTGCATGGACTTCTCCTCACAAGCCACAGATCCTTCTAGGAGCCTAGTCCTGTGTGCATTTTCCACGGACTGCATCTTCCCTCAAGGCATGTTCACTTGCTGCAGCATGGGGTTGTACATAGGCTGAGGTGTGGATAAGTGCTCTGGTGTAATCCTCTCTGTCAGCTGTAGGGATTATCTGTTTTGCTGGGGTCTCTCCATGTACTGTAAAGGGACAGCTGTTTCATTTTGGTTTCTACACTCTTTAGAAAAATCTGTTATGACACCTAGAGCACTTCCTATGCCTACTTCTCTGATGCTGGTGTCTGCAGGGTTGTTTATCTCACATTTTTCTAATTCTTTGATTCACAATTCCTTCAAAATGTTTTTTACCCTTTCTTAAACAAGTTTTCCAAAGGCACAATCAGCTTTGCAATAAGCTCAGCTGTTTCTCATGGCAAATCCTTTCCTGATGCAGCTGGAATTGGTTCTGTCCAACATGAGTCGATCCTTGGTTTCTTCTCACGGGGTCTACCACTGCAGCTCTTCACACATCTCACTACCAAAAGTTCGCTAATTCAATATAATTTTATTAATAGAAGACTCTTTAAATATATTTTACATAATTTTTAATAAACATTACTTGCTTTCAAACGTATCAACAAGATCTGTGGCCTAAATGACTGTTTCATCATCTTTATCAGAAAATACTCCTTTATTTTTTGTGATGAAAATATTAAATTAATTTTCTGATCTTACTTTAAAACTGGTATTTCTCATCACAGTTCTCACTAACTACTATGGTAGTTTTGTTCTACATCTTTTAATATTGTATAGTGACATGCCAATCACTGAGAAGGGCAAAACCACACAGGAGATGCCTGATAGACACAATTAAAATTCATCTCAGTTTTTCAATCTCCCCCATCTTTGTCTCTTTATTCAAAATTTTATATATCTCATTATATTTCTTAGATATTTTAATGAAGAACCTAAAAATTTTTACATAACTAGCTTTATTACTAGTGTGCATGCATAAACAAAAAGAGGTAACCAGGGCTGGAAGATATGTATAACAAAAACAGAATCAAACACAGGTATCCTCCCATTGCAATAAAACAAACACTTTTTTCAAGACAGGATCACAGAATGGTTGAGGTTGGAACAGATATCTGGAGGTCATCTGGTCCAGTGTGCCCGCTTAAGTAGGCTCAGCTACAGAATTTCCTCAGGACCATGACCAGAAGGCTTTTGGAGCTCTCCAAGGATGGAGAAAGTCCATGATGTACCTGAGCAACTTGTTCCAGTACTCAGTCACTCTCACAATAATTTTTTTTTTTTTCCATAATATTAAGAAAAAACTTCTCATGTTTCAGTTTGGGCAGACTGTCTCAAGTCATGTCACTAGGCATCACTGAAGAAAGTCTGTCTTTTTTCTAACTTCTCTTCCATGAGACATGCACAAGTTCCTTAATAATCTTAATGGCTTTTGTCTGAATTCCCTTTAATAACTCTCTCTTGTACTGGGAAGATCAGAACTGCATACAAGGCTCTGGAACATTCCTTGACCTGCTGGCAACACACTTCCAGATGAAGTCTGGGATATTGTTAGCTTTCTTTGACACATGGGAACACTAATTTAGCCAACTTAGAATGTACCTGAGCCTCCAGTAATTTTCTGCAAGGTTGCTTTCCACCTAGGTAGGGCCCATGTATACTTGTGCACTGGGGTTATTCTTCCCCAGATGGGAGCTTTGCACTTCCCTGGGCTGAACTTCATGAGGTTTCTGACACCTCATTTTTCCAGCCTCTTGAGATCCCTCTGGTTAGTAACAAAACCTTCTGGTGTATCAGTCACTTTTCTTGGTTTGGTGTCATCATAAAACATACTAAGGGTAAACTCTGTCCTACCACCCAGATCATAAATCGTAGACTCATAGAATGAGTTGGGCTGGAAAGGACATTAAAATCTAGTTCCAACATCCCTCCCTGCCAGAGGCAGGGATATCATTCACTACATTAGATTACTCAGGGCCCCACACAGCCTAACCTTGAATAATTCCAAGGAGAGGGCATCCACTTCTTTGGGGAACCTGTTCCAGTCTTTCCTCACTGGGTAAGAAATTTCTTCCTAACAACTAACCTAAATCCATCCTCTTTTTAAAAACCATTTAAACCAGTTTAAAACCATTTCCCCTTGTCCTATCAGTATCTGTCCATGTAAAAAGTTGATATTCATCTTTTTTATAAGTCTGCTTTAGGTACACAAAGGTCTTGATAAGCTCTCTTGGAGCTTTCTCTTCTTCAGGCTGAACAACCCCAACTCTCTCATCCTGTCTTCACCGGAGAGGTTGATCTCACCATCTACTTATCCACCCTATAGTTCAACAACTTCTCTATGAAGATTGGAGACTGATGTTTCTCTTTCAAAATAAGTCTAATATGCTGTTTTGATTTTAGCCCTTTAGTGGCCTTGAAAAATAAGAGAGACAGTGACAATTAACTGGCACCAGCTTGGTCTTGTGCTCTTGTTAATGAAGAGTATGCTATATAATCTCCTAAATGGTTCAGCAGTTTGCATTTTCTATAATAGTTTTTGTATTTGTAGACTGCATTAGTACACCAGACAGTCACAAGCCAGAAAGCGAATCACAACACAAAGCAATGCCAACCGTGGGTAATCTATTGCTGTACACGCTTTTCAATAAAACAGATTTCTTTGTTCATATTTTTAACTTCTAGAAGCAAAACCGGATGCTGTAATTGATATTACTAACTTAAACAAAGACAAGAAAATATTCCACTATTGCTCACTTCTCATACTAGTTCTGTTATTTTTAAATGAATATGTAATGCTTCATTAAAGAACAATAAAAGAAAAATAAAAGGAAAAGTTCTTTTCACTTTCTCCAGTTGCTCTACTTTTCCTTTTTCAAAATGCACTTGCCTAATAACTAAAAATTATTTAGTATCCTCACCTTTTTCTTCACCAAAGTTTCTCTTTTCTGTATACTTTAAAAATAAATCTTTATTTTTAAGAAATTATCTTAAGAAATGCTTCTGATTTTCTCAGCTTCTCTGGGGTTACATTTGATGCCTTGCCCATAATGAAAGAGGAAAGAAATACTGTCGTGAAGGAAATTTACTGTGGAGCATTCCTGCATCTCCTGTTTCTACAGGCTAGAAGATGTTATTGTCTCTGTAAATGATGAATTAATTGGTAAGAGTGACAGCACTTGAAAGAAAAAAAAAAAGAAGTAACTGGAGAAAATGTATCTTTAATACAAGTAGTGTACAATAGGTTCCCTGAGCTCTCCTTTTGCTTTTTATATGCACCTTAAATCCTTTAGAATCCCTTTTCACTTGGATTATTTACTAAGGTTGTTATTTTTGGAAGCGCTATATTTGCTGACCATCATTTTGAGACAGACAGCATCAGACCTGAAAATGCCTGCAAATTTTTTGAGATTTATCAAAGTAATAAATATCTCATGTACTTTTTTGGACTCTTCTTTAGCTCGTCTGAAGAGGTTTCCCTTTCTTCTCTCTATCACTTCTTTACACCTACTCATATTTACAAATAAATTTTGCAATTATTTTAACTTCATTCCATATTTGGAGTAAAAGTATAGAGTAAAGAAGAGCTAATGTTACCACCCAAAATTTAAATTTGTCATCCTGTGAAAGAATAGTAAATGGGATTTGTGCTTCTCACCTCCTCTTCAAATGATTGAAGTTCTTAAAACTGGTGTTTATCAGATTAAAACTGAAGCTCCCTAAATCCACGTGTGCACTACAAAATCACACACAGTACTATCCAACAATATTTTAAGTGGAAATTTCTAACAGAAGCTTTCTTTAATCAAAGAACCTGTGATAAATCAGAGTTTTTATATATACTCTGTTGGAAGTCAGTGTGGTAGGAGGGAGAGTCAGCTCTCTAACTGTTGTCATCATAATTCTCTAAACATGACTTTCTTTGTATGAAGAACACGATTTGATTGTACTTGAGGTGAAAGAAATTACTTTACAAATTTGTTTTAGTGATATTTTAATATAACATGACAAGAAATTCCAGGTGGATTGAGTGAGAACAGACACAACTTGTTTTCTTATGCTTCTCCTTTATGAACTAAAAGTCCAGACAAAGGTAATGATCAGCATGGATGACTGTAGTGAGTTTTCATTCTATTAGAGACTGTCATTGCTTGCTGCCAAATCAAACCATAGTCCACACTTGACCTCTTGATTTCTGGTAATTGAATAAATACATAACTTTTGCTCTACAAGAGAAGTAGCACTTCTGCCTGATCTCAGCAAAATAATATGGTTCAAAAATAATAAAATAATACTAAATTTAAGTTTTAAGGGAAAATAATATCCAGGAATATCATGAATATAATAGTTATTTCATGGGACCAAATTGTAAACCTGAGAAATTCGACTGAAATCAAAGGAACATCTCCATTTCTAAATCTAACTTGCTGCTCTAGTCTAAATTCCATGTATGGCCTCAGAATAGATGTATCATGACCCATATCATTCTTTAGGTTTATGTGAAAAACTGCCCATTTTAATGATTTTCCATAGCAGCATTTAGATTTGTAAAACAGATAAGTAACTGGGAAGGATTACTTCACATTCACCTAAGAGGTATATGGAAGGGTATATTTTTCCTTCTCTTTGAGCCTCTGTTAATCTGCAGCTCTTTCTGAATACATAGTACAGAAAAGTATTTGTTTTGGCTTTGCAGGCAGTGAAAAATACTGGACACTGCTGACCCTAAGCCTAACTTTACTCAACCCATGAATGGGGTACTTATCTTAGGTATTTATCTCACACATCAACCCTGGTGCTGCTTTTAACTTAAAAAAATAGACAGTGATGTGGTCTTAGTGGTCTTACAGTAGTACTTATGCCACTGTTCTCTAGGGGAGCAAAGATTTTAGTTTTCAATAAAGATTGGTTTGTGGAAAGTTTATCTGAAGCCAATTAATGAGTTCCTTTCCATTTATTGGCTTGTTTGTTTCGCAGATGGAAACTGGTCTCTTTAGCTTTCAAACCAATAGAATTAATTTTCAGTATGGGAATTTGTTAGGTATTATTGAAAATAGTCTATCTATGAGGAGTACACTTTTTATACGGTAGTAAGTTTTACAGAAACAGATTGAATTGTGAATTGAATTGTGAAACCAATCTATTTTGACTGTGTCCATATAGATATATCTTTGTACAGAGATGTAAAAATAAATATATTTAAAACTTAGAAGCATGTCTGTGTATAATAGACATATATGTTTGTCTGTATATTTTTATATAACCAGTGTGAATGTCTCTCTTTTAGAAGTACTGATGAAAATGCCACACTCTTTCAGGATATGTCCATTATTAATTTAGTGGATACTTTATTTTTAGACTCAGAAAGAAAATTTGTTTCTGCTCATTTCATGTTATTGTCAAAACTGCCTGCAAACAGGAAGAAATGATACTCATTACTTTTCTATACTGCTGACAGCAATACAAGCCATACATGCTTACTAATGCAAATGAACACTATTCTGTATTGAAATATGAAACTCATCTAAACACATTCCAAGCCAGGTAAAAATACTATCTTATCAAATTACACAATCTATCTATTCAGCAAAAAAAAAAAAAACAAACTACAATGTTTAGTGTCATTTGACATTTTTGAGGAGCTTGAATAGAAAAGGATATATTTTTCTTCTCCTTCAGACTGTTAAACAATATGCACTGGCTGGAGCCAGAATGCAAATGTTTTGTTTATCCTTTCATATATAAGCCTTTTTTAATAGGAAGTGTCATATTTATAACCCTTTTAGGTTTGCAGCTTTACGCTGAGTCATCGAGTCTTTGTTGTTATTTATGTTCAACTGGAGATTAAATTTCCTGTTTGTAATGATTAAAAAGTAAACTTTTAAAAAGCATTAAAAATCTCTACAGGCAGTTCCAATTGTCAATCTGCACACTTTTCCCAATAGTTTCTTAATAGAATGAATTCATTTGCACCCAGGTCTGAATATGGAGTTTTAAAATAATGGTAATCAAAACTGGTTTTAAATGTAAATCAAATTATCTTTATAGATTCATAACGAAGCAATCCATGTATGCCTTAAAGAACATGTAAAAATACATATCTTCCCAAGATACAAAGCAATATAAGGATATGTTTTATACCTCCCTCACTCAACTTTAGATGGCAAAACCCTAGTGTTATACATGCTTATTGTAATTAAAACTACAATTTATAGTAGCTGAAATTATTTTCTATATATCTCCAGAGCCAATTCAGTGATTTTCAGTCTAAAAATAATGCTATTTTTTTTATTGTTGTACTATCATTACCTATGCATTTTCTACAATACTGATAAAAGAAATAATTATATTTTCAAGTTTGAAGATTCCCTGATCCCAAAATAGCAAGCTATTCTGACAGAGAACCTTTTCTCTTTTATGCTAAATTTTATACCAAAATAAATAGAAATGTATTAAACCAAATTAAATATACATTCAGCCAAAACATTTGAAAAATGAAACTGTGATTTAAGACTACATCTAACAAAATTCCATTGTAAAGGACAAAGGAGAAAAATCGGGTTTAGGAGTAACTGGTAGATTCAAAATGTTTGACTGCTTGACTGCTTCTAACAAAATGAGACTCAGTTTGCTTCAAAGTCAGTTAAGATAAACTGCATTCCTGTCTTATAAAAAAGAAAGCAGGGCATGCCTTCTCTGTGTACTTCTATCCTGAGCCTACTTCTGTATCAAATATTTGAAGCAACTTTACATATGTCTACATTGTTGCCAGATGTGGAACAAGACTCTGGGATTTATGAACCAGCTGGGCTACTGTATGAACACAGAGGGAAAAAAATCAAGTGTTTGTCCTATGCTGCTGAAGCTACTAGAAGATCAATCTAAACCACCCCAAGTACATCCCACGTGAGCTGCTGTTAGAATCTGATTATTAAAAGATGCCTCTGCCCGAATTAAGTTGCAAATGGGACCATATGCTAAAGTCAACAGTATGGATTTTATTTAACTATAAATGTGATGTAAAGAGAGAGAAAAAGATAGGAAGAGAGAGAAGGAGTGAGGGAGAGAAAGAGAGCACTGAAAAGACAGAGATTAAGTAAATATACCTCCACTTGTGGATCCTTGCTGCATCCCACCAGTCCTTCATTCATCCTGCTCTGCTGTGTGGTAGGGTCCTGAAGTCATGCTTCTGGGGTGCCACTTTTATACAGTACAGATCCTGGGTACTCACAAAGGTAGATGCCATTTCCACAACTTCAGCTGGTATATGTATAAGGACTTGTTTCCTTTCTCTTGGCTTGCCATGGTGGGAGTTTTGTCCAATGTGCTTTCAGTCTGCAGGTGGGATTTTTTGTCCAGATGGGTTACCAAGATCTGCCTCACCAGGCCTGTTGTTGTGGTCTGCACTTTGCCACAGTTTGCACAGCACAATTCTGTCCAGTGTAATAATTCCAAACTTTAATCTTCATCTAGGCCTTGGAATTAACACCTTCCTCTTTGCTATCTGTGTTTATCTGTTGTGGTGGTTTATCTTATGGGAATTTTCTTCTTTGAAAGTGTTTTGAGACAGTTCATTGTGCTCTTTAAGTCCTTACAGTTCCTGTTACACCTTTCAATTGCACTTAAATAATCCAAACTAAAAATAAAATGGCCTCTTAGGGCCCCAGTTACAGACACAGTAGCTTTTCTGCATAATACAGAGTAGCTGACTGCAGCATAAACTTCTACTGAAAAAAACAAAGTGCACTCCTCATTCCTGGAGGAACTTCTAACCTCTATTATAACATAGTTCAATCACTGACTTTTCCAAATTTTATATTTAATTCAGAAGCATGTCATATGAAGAAACAAGAGCTAAACTTAAAAGTAGAAATTGTATTTAAAAAAAAAAAAAAAGTGACATGGAGATCACATTTCAGTTAATTAAGTTACCGATATTAAGTTTAAAATTTATTGCATCATAGCTATAGAGGGAATAAAATAAATAAATCAATAAAAGGCAATACTAACTAGAAATTACACAGAAAATAATTTATTTTCATTTCCTAAATATTCATATAATGAAGTGTCTCTAGAAATGCTAATGTAGGAGAATACTTGCATTGTGTGCCTGACTGGGAGATGAGTTCAATAACAGAGCTCATGTGAGGGGCTGTTGAGAACATGGAGAAAAAAAAGTCACAACATCTAGAGGACAGCTGCTAGAGAAGTAATAAAACTATTAAAATATTATAAAGTTGAAATGTCTAAAGTTGAAGATATTTTTAACAGATTTAATATAGACACATCAAAAATTAAGAATGGTTTTGCCAATACAATTTTCTCGTTATGTAAATTTCGAATTCTGAGTTTTTAAATTACCATTTCCTTTTTGTTGACAGTCAATAACATTCTTTTTATATTAAGATGCAATTTTTTTTAAATTTTCATTAAAAGGGATTAAAAGAATTTACTTCTGTTGGGAAAGGCTTCGGCCACAGCACATGGGAAACAGACACAGACGGTCATCCAGACTACACATCATGGAAAAAGAAATTGGTAGAATCAAGACTGTAAAACTAGAAATGCTAGGAACAAGACAAGGACTGTAACAACTTCCAAAGGACCAGAGACTTTATAATTTAACATTACCTGTGCTTTTAATGTACTGGTTTTCCCCTGTTTAGATTGTACCCCTAGAACCCCCAGCACACATGACGTTCCAAGGAAAGGAGACTGTTCCCTTCTTCTTGGATATCCAGCCCTGCCCGCCTTCTGACACTATTGGATGTATCACCTGTCAATCCTTATTCCTGGGTTTGCACAGCATTTTGGTCCTCCTGTTCCCTTATTGGCCCCTGTGCCCCCAAGCCACACCCTACCTCCTATACCCCACCCCTGAATGGCTTAAATACCCTTGAGACAGGT
>VWZF01006847.1:24291-40890 GCA_013396755.1 Sclerurus mexicanus | reverse complement strand
TTGAGACAGGTGATTAAAGGCTTTTCTACGACCTAACCTATGTGGCAGTACTGCTTCACTTTACTCCTGACCATGTGGGGATTTCGAAATCCCCTCCAGATCCCGTGAGGCTTGTGGAAATAGAGGAGCTGGTTCCCCTCATACTTCCATTTGATCAATGAATGAAAATATTCAATATAGTGTTACTGAAAAAAAATCCCCAAACCCCAAATAAAAGACTGCATATCGGAAAAAAAAAAAAAGACTGTAAGAACGAAAGAACGAAAGTGATATATAATTACTAGAAATACTTTAACTTCAAGTAAAGAGTGCAAACTGAACATTCTCACAAAGAACAGGAGGCAAAGAGAATTTAAAAGTCTAGCAAAAGCAGACAAAACCGTTCCCAAACAAATACCTTGCTTTATAAACAATAGGTTTAAGAAAGCATGAAAAATGTATTGCCACTTACAAAATCAAGGTGAGATATATTTTTTCCCAGTTTGAAAATGTCATACAACTTTGCAACTACACAGTAACAATTCACTTACTTTATATGCAAGAGATTAAAGAAGCAGCAGAAGTGTTGCAGATCAGCATTCCCAGTAGTATGATAATGATGTGCAATCCTTTAGCAAAAATTTTGCAGAGAACGTATATAGCATACCAGAAATTCTTGTCTAATGCGTGCTTTATATGCACTTATATAAATGTATATGGTTGTGTTCACCAAAACATCAAAGTATACTTAACTCTGTAATAATCCTATCCTACAAATAAATTGCAAATTTGGAACTGAGTTGTTGCTTTTTAACAGGACTATTGATATACTTTTCTATTATTTCAAAAGGTCAGTCAAAAAGAAAATTGAGGTTTCATTACACATGAAAAATAATGCTTCACTTAGTAGATGGATCAAAGCACCCAAGGCTGCTTACATTTCAATAACACAGATTTCAAAAGCCTGTTTTCTTTAAAAAAGTATATCATGTATTTCATAAAGGAAACTTTGAAAGTAACATCTAAAATTACCTTGTATTTCACAGTGTCTATTTTGATATTTTCTCTAAGGAAAAAAAATATATTTCACCCTGCAGTCTGAACATGTGGTTTAAGCACCTAATCCCTTCTTTGCTTGGATGCAGGTTGGTATTTTGGTAGAATAATTCTGCAATTTTTTCTATTCACAGGAAAAAAAAAAAAAGAGAGGGAAATACTTTTCAAAAACTAATATATAACATATCACAGGAAAAGTATTTCTCTCCAATTGCAGTCAATAGTCTTTAAGCTGATCAACAATCACAACTTCCAGTTGTTTACTGGCTTCAATGAAGGCATCACGTATGCTGAAAGGCAAACAAGGCACTGCTGTATGCACCATTACATACAAGTGAATACAAAAGGCATGAATGCCATCTGATTTGTACAGCTCAGATCTTAGACATTTAGGACAAAGGAAGGTTTGAATATAAGGGTAGTAGTGAACGCAGAATATAGGCTGCAATGAGGATTCCAAGCTGAATTTCAGGAAAGCTGATCTTTTCATCTATCTGTCTTTTGTGAGGCTCCACATCTTAAAAGCCAGTTTCACTACTACAGTGAACTCTTAGCTGCAGCACGGCAATGATATGTTCACATCTGTGCTAAAGGATAAATGATAAAGGAGAAAGAAACAGAAGAACCAAATTAAACTTTCAAGCAGAAGAAGGATGATGACTAATGGGAGACAGTGAGGAAAAATTTTCAAGGAGCTGAATTTCAAGAATGTCTTTGAGCTATGAAGCAGAACAACTGTTGTATGAGTGTTCAATATGATTTGGATAAAGGCAAATAAGGGAAGAACCATTACCATGAATGGTGATTCTTGCTTCAAAATAACCACCAAAACCACACCCCACACCCCCCCAAAACAAACAAGAAAGCCCACAAAACAAAACAAACAAACAAATAAAAAAAAACAAAAAAAAAACCGAAACAAATAAAAAAAGCCCTCCAAGATTTCTGGACTACAAAGCAATGTATCATATATTCAGTAAGAAACAAAATTCAGAGACATAATTGTACACAGATTGTCTCTAGCAACTGGTGCTGATGGATGAAATAGGGTACATTATAATAACCCTAGAGGTAGTTTGCCACAACTTCTGAATAGCTTGGCTTAGTAGTTAGGTGAAATATATTGAACTTTGTTGTTGAGACCAAAGACATACATCAAACACTACTTTAGGGGTTGTGTGTCAGTTTGTTTCCAGTACAAACTTTCATATCTACCCTGTCACCCAGGAAAGGAAAGAAATCTGACAACAATTCATTCTACGCAGGAAGGTATGGAACAGATGCACAAGTGTAGCCAAATATTATTCCAGCCAAGATTCTTAAACTGTTCATCAGATTAGTTGTTAATATTCTCTGCAATTTTACTTATGTCAACGCTTATGAATAAGGTGAAATTCAGATTTTAAATAAATTTGTAGGTGGTTTTGTGATAGCCTTTATACCTTACCATTCCTTCCCCAGTGTCTTCACAAAGCAGATGATCTGTGTCACTGAAGCAACTCATTTTCCACTCAATTGTTCATAACTGTAGTTATTAGTGTGTAATTTCTGTTACCTGCATATTCCTTGCTCCTATAATATTTGCTCCATTATACTAAATATTCACCTGCACTGTATCTTAGTAATTAATTTGTCCCAACATTGTTCACTGAAAATGGAGTAATGGTCCCTGGTTTTGAAAATTATGTATTACACAACCACCTAAAAGCTAACAATTTTCTACCCTGTATCTGAATTTTTGATATTTTGACTTAATTTTCTATCAGGAAGTTGTTTTATCCCTGCATTTCTTTAGTCTTCAAAAACATGTACTGACCAGCCTTGCAACATATTTCAGTTTAAAATGTCATTTTCCATATGTTTTAATAGATTATTTGATTCTAATTTATCTCCAGGAGTTTTTATCCAGTGACCTGCTGTGCTAACTCCCTGCACTGTTGTTTCTGGGGCTCTCCTTTCCATTTATGTTTGCCAGCCTCATCATTGTTGATGCTTGTTTTACAGATCAGTCAGACCAGACGGTATACCATCTTGAAGGATCCACCCTGTATGCCTTCTAGCTAATTAGGGAGGCCCAATTTCTAAGGTAACAGCTTGCAGTGTCTGTGGGATCTTCTGTTACAGACACCACCACAAATCATTATTCAGAGTGACATTAATTAATTGGTATCTTCCCAGGATTTACTCTGTTTTGGCAAAGACATCACAGCATTTTATTTATACTAGCTCCTTGCTCCTTGCCAGTCTATAATCAGCTCAGCTGATTATAGTCCTAAACTTTTATTGTTCATGTTGAAGATAAATAATTTTGTTGCTTTCCTTTGAATGGTCAGTCAATGCTTTGTTGTGGGTTTGTGGCCCTTTACTTGCTTGGCTGGATGGCTCCTTCCCCAAATCCTCTCATCACTCTTCATAACATATCTGGAAAGCTTTGGGATTTCCTCAGTAGTGCATTCACTCATTTTATGGTTGAATTGTTTTCTTTCTTGGAAGGAAGACAAAGAACATGTAACATAAGTTTTCCCCTTCCTTTACAATGGGAGTGATAGTGAATGTCAGCCTCATCATTAAATCTTCTTCAGTTCACTTCTTTTCAAGTGTTCATTTTCAAAACTGCTTCAGCAATCATTATGTGTTTCTTAATATTAAAAGTATTATGAAAAAGTGGAATAAGTAACTCTTCTACATAGAGGAAGAACACAGCAGCTTTCCTCACAAAGGAGGTCCTATTTTCCCTCCCCCCACCCAAAAAATCCCCCAAACTTTTTACAACATTAGGAACAAGAAATGTGTTAAAAAGAAAAAAAAAAAAAAAAAAGGAAAAAAAAGAAAAAACAAAAAGAAAAAACAGGAAAGAACCTAAACCTAAAGGAGAAGTATAATAATAAAAAAGATCAGTTTGCAATGGCCAAACCTAATTTGTCAATTTTATTGCATATATTTAGAATTAACTTTAGATTTCATCTGTTCACTCGAACTTGCTGGTTAATTGTTAAAGCAAACTTTGGAAAACCATGTCTTATATAATTTTCCAGCTTCAGGTTTACTATGGGAGACAAAGGAATACAATACTTATGTAGCAAATAGAACAATATTAAGGGATATTTCAGTGGTCATGGGTGTCAACTGAGTTCTGCAGTGCATTGTTTACGGTGTGGGGTTTTTTTCCCCTCATTATTGAGATTGTAAACACTCTGTTTGCAATGATAGTAGTTGCACATGCAAATATTGGGACATAATTACAGGCTTTTTTCTGGATAGATCATTTACTTTCATTACTGACTGACTAGCTAATGCCAGTGTTTAGAATGTTTAGGAAAACACAGTTTTAGAAAATGATCTTCTAAAATGCAAGTATTTTCATCTAATTTCATTTATATTAATCTGGACATGTAATTTATACTATAGGAAGACTTAACAGTGATAGTGGAACCATTAACATTTATTTATATCTCTATTGTTTGTACAATCAGTTTCACAGTATGATGAATTTTATTGTGTGGTGGCCATGAAGGTCTCCTAAATTGACTTTTATATGTTGAATTCTCAAACAAATACCTTTCTTAAATATTTTAGAATATTTTTATTTTGAATGGACATTTAAAATTTTAAAACTTTATTTTTCCTCTGATTTCATTTACTAATATAAAATAAGTACCTTAAAATGGCAATCCCCCTCACTCTATCATTTCACGAGAGTTATTTATGACTTTGGAAAGTCCATTGTAATTATAAACCACCAACAAGGAAACAGTAAGTATTATTTTTAATATTATTGTCAATATAATAATAATATATATAATTATCTATTATTAATACTATTTCCTTTTTTGTGTCATTAACATACAGCTTTGAGAAAAGTGCTAATAAAGGATTTCAGTGTGTGGTATAGACAGAAAAAAACAGTGATGATCTTCTGGTTTAAATAATGTAAACTGGGAGACAGGGAGCACAAATTTAAATGTGAATCAGAAGATTTCCATTTTCTGAAGGCTTGTTGCATGGTGTAGATGTTGAACATGTAATTAAACCTGACCAATAGGAAACTTTGAGGGCAAAACTGAACCAAAGTTTCCCTGACAACCTTCCATTAAAATGCATGGAGATGTCTCCTGTGACCTGATATACATAACAGTTTGGTTTTTGGGGTTTTTTTTCCACACAGCAAGGTATCCCGATGACGAGAAAGAAAGTTCTCTCCTCTTCACCCAGAAAGTGGCTCAAGCATCAGGATACAGGCTTCTCTGTCTGAAAACAATATTGCTCCTTCCTTTCTTGAAAGGTATAATTATGCAGAAAATACTATGAACAAGAGTAAAAAGAGCAAAACTACCCTAGTAGGAGATTGAATCTTTGGTAGCAAATCCTGTATATGCTTTGGTCATCATCTCTAATGACTAGTTCTTGTCAATGTTGTTCTAATCTTTTACTCCTAAATTATGTACTGTGTGAATAAATACAAATTACAAACCAAACCACCTCAAAATTTGGCAGATTAAAGTGAGCTCTCTATCAACATGCACCTCAGGAAGTTTTCCATCATTGCCACATCACCACAGGTGAATCAGAGCTTAAGTCAGTCCAGCAGTTCAGCTATCTGGGAAGCATCATTTCCTCAGACAGTAAGATTGACAAAGAGATAGACAACAGGTTAGCAAAAGCATACAGAGCTTTCGGAAAACTCCATGAAAGAGTCTGGCGCAATAAACACCTGAAGAAAAGTACCAAGATTAGTGTCTACACAGCCGTTGTGCTGTCTACTCTTTTATATGGGTCTGAATCATGGGTCACGTACCACCACCACCTGCCACTCCTCAAACGCTTCCATCAGTGCTGCCTCCAGACAATCCTAAACATCCACTGGACTGATTACATGACTAATGTGTCTGTCCTTGAACAGGCAGAGATCACCAGTTTCAAGGCCATGCTGCTGAAAACACAGCTGCGCTGGGCAGGGCATGTCTCCAGGATGGAGGATCACCACCTCCCTAAGATTGGGCTCTATGGTGAACTTGCCACTGGCTGCCACAAAGAGAGGAGCCCTGAAGAGGAGATACAAGGACTCCCTGAAACCATACCTCAGCCTTGGCCATATTGACCACCATCAATGGTCCACTCTGGCCTCCAATTGAGAGAAATGAACGCACACCATCCATAATGGTGCTGCTTCCTTTGAGAACACATGCAGAATCAGTCTTGAGGAAAAGAGACAATGCAGGAAGAACCGTGCTTTACCTGATGCATCATTTATTATTACTGAACACATAGGAAACTAAAATAAATAATAAAGCCTGATTTATAGTGCACTAGTAGTAACTATCTGTCCCTCAAACTAATGTGTTCTTAATAAGACCTTTTAGGAAAAAAATATTTTTGTGGGAAATGAAGCATCCTTCTAATTTTCACCAGTATACCTGACAAACAAGGAAATGGGAAGAAAACAAAAAAAAAAACAAACAAAAAAAAAAAAAAAACAACCAACCAACCAAACAAAAAAACAATTAAAAAAATCCCAACAAACAAATTAAAAACCAAAACACCACCTCCAAAAAGAACCCAATGCAACCAATCAGATCAAAACAAATAAAGAAAGAAACAAACAAAAAGTCATGGCTAAAACGCAACACTTCTTCAAGGGAATACTAAGCAGCTTACCAACATTTTATTTTCTTCTAACCAGAAACCTAGAAATTCTCTTGTGCACTGAAGGAAATTGGTTACAACAACTGTACCAAAAATGTCAAGCAGCAACCCAGAATTGTCAAACATGAAGGCCAGCCACAAAATTCAGGTTACTACAAAAGTCCAGAGGGCTGAACCTTTTATTTTACTTGGAAGAGGAGAACACAGTATAAGCAGTAGAGAAATAACACTCAGAACACAAAAGTGCATAGATTCACATAAATGAAAGAAAGAAAATTTTAGGACCTAGTAAGTCTGATTACTTACTTTGTGTTTAAGACAGTTATGATACAAGTTTCCATAGTGAGGAGATAATGATAAAAGTATGTGACTGAACAACACTCTGCACTAAAATCTTGGGAAATTATTGCTTCTACTATACTGATTCATCTTGTTATTCTCATAAATTTCAGAGCTGATGACATGGGCAGAAAAAGAATGAAAAATGCATGGAATTGACATTTTCCAAAACTGTGATCTGAATTATCCTTATAATGCTCTCTCAAAAATAAAATTTTTATCTACATTGCACAGATATGTTATACAAATACAAATTCAAAATACCCAGAATATTTTTCAAATTGGTTACATTTCCTATTTGTAAAGTTTTATGGTCAGACATTGACGACTTTCAAAACCAATATGAACCATATCCTAACTTTTATGATTTGAAAACACTGAGACAATGTTTCCAGTTCTGTGTGAATATGCTTGGGATGATAAGGTCTCTTGATTTTCTAAAACCAGATTTTAATTAAATAAAAGTCTTTAAATGTTAGTAGTAAGAAAAGAAACACAACAAGTAAAGTGTTAATACTGTCTAAGAAATGCTAAGAAAAATTTTAACCACATCTATATTCAGAATTATAGAGATTGTAGAAACATTCTCTAGTCTCTGAGTCTTGTCTCCCTCCAGGAATATGTAGGGTTGACATTTATATATTTTGTGAACACAGTATGTAAAAATATCAAAGCAGTCTAGAAAGCATGATAAAGGAGCAAGAAGGAAACCATCTTACTCTTGGATCTGTGCACAAGTTTTCACAGTAAGAAGTTTCTAAAGGATGAAAGGCAGAATTTGAGTACAATTCTCTTCATTACAAGAAGACAACTTTTTAAGTGTTTATTAGCAAACTTAAACAGTGTTTATTAGCAACAGTACAACAGTACTGTTGCTAAGGAAAATATCTTATTATCTCACTTTCAAAACACTGCATCATTATCAAGTAAAGCTTGGAGACAACATATTTTATGCAATGATGAGCACTCCTTTATAAAGAACATTTCGCTCAGCATGATTCCAAGGTAGACACAGATGCTACATGGACTGGTATAGTGTGTCAATGGAAAAGAAAAAAGATAAAAAATGCAATCTCAAAAGAGGAGTCATTCTGCAGTTTTGGGTAATGAGAATCAAGGTCACAAGGGCTAGATGCCCTGCTGATGACAGTCTCCAGGATCTTACTTCTCCATTGAGACCCAAGCAATCTTTGAACTTGTTAGGAGGGACATAAACTGACAACAGTAGCAGAAAAGACATGAAAATAGTGCTTTTGAAACTACTAGACAAAGAATTTAGCTTAAAGAACTGAGGCACTATTTTTTTGTTTGTTTGTTTTAAGAATCAATATCTCAGGTTCCTTAAATTGTAGGGTTTTTTCAAAACTTCGTTTGCCAATAGGCTTTAAAAATGCTTCTAACACACCTAACTTTGTTGAATGGAGAATTATACATCAAAAGAATGAATTTTCAACCTTAATCTGGAAAATGTATAGCCCAAGATCGGTAGCCAACTGTCTTGCTCTGATTAAGATTGAGCTGTATCACATGATCAGTTTCTGGGTAGTTATGTGTACTTCTCCATGTGGAAAGCTCAAGTCCAGATAAGTATCTCTAAGGATCTTGCCCATCTCTAAAATAGAGTCAGTATAAAAAGAAATTAAAGAATCCTCTAATTGCATGCAAGCACATCTGTGTTCACTTTATAGCTCTATATAGTTACAAAGGAAGGGATAATCCTGCAAGCTAATATCTGACATGATATCCAGAATTGAGTACTGCTGAAACAAGACCTTTAATCTCAGTCTACACAGTAGCAGCAATTTTTCACTCCACCTGAGAAGAAAGAAAAAAGCCAAGAAAGAGAGAGAGAAGAAAATGGGATGTCCTACATATGAGTGGACTCCTTAAACTCTTTTTTTCTCCACTTTGGTGTATACCTCAATAAAGCATAATACATTACAGCCTAAACTAAAGTATCTAGTTTGACACTTTGGAACATTTGTAAATTATATTTCTCTAAGACTTAAGACAGTAGATAAAATTATAACAGTACAAACTCACTTTTTCTTACCCTATTGAAGACAAGCTAAAAATAGATGTATATTTCTTTAATATCACTCAAACTATTCTAAATGTATAAATGAAACTCAAGTTTTAATCTCATTTTATTTTTAAATGAATGTCAGGAATATGAAGTGGGTCCTTATATATATTATTAAATATATATGGTATTGAAATCCTTGATAATAAAAGCATTGATAAAGAAAAATTTTTCTACAAAATATATTTCCTACGCAAAAAAACACTGGTGAGTAAGAGTGAGTGATAAATTCTTTCTGGGTTTTTTGTTTGTTTGTTGGGGTTTTTTTGTTTGTGGTTTTTTTCTTTTTTTTACTAAAATGTGTTTGTTTTTTTTTTCTGAAATAACTTTTAAGAGAAACTCTCATGATCAAGATGGGCTCATTGTTTAAAGACAAGGAATAGACTTGGCCAGAAAAATTAGAAATTTGTGCTGAGGAATACTCAAGTTATAAAGAGATAGAGAGAGACAAGTTATGAACACTCCATATTCCAGCAAACGCTTGTGAGAACTTAACTTTTTGTTTTCATCAGTCTTCTTGCTCGAGGAGACTATTTCAAGGGAAATAAATCTCTCAGTCATCTCATTGCAGAAAAGAAATTTTCAAAGCTTCCAAGTTTACATAAAAAAAACCAGAGCCCTTGTTTTCCAGCCAACCTTATTAAGAAGAAAACTGATGAAAGAGAAGGGAATAGATGTGAAACATTCTGACAATTCTGTATTTTAGCATAGGACTACACTGTGATAAAACAGTCAACAAAGAACTCTGCAGTTATTCTTTAACTTGAGTTTAAGCAGTTATATATGTTCTGTAAAACTTTTTATCAGCAGATATTTCAAAGTATTACTTTTATGTGTTATGCTTTGGAAAGAAACTTTTTTAGAAAGAAGCCTACAGTTCTGAATGCTTAGAAATTGCTTCAAAAACTGGTAGTTAACAAATGGAAACTTGATACATAAATGTTTGGGCTCAAGTGACTACATGTAGTCTTGAAGAGCAATCAAGCAAAATTTCCTAGGTATGGGCTATAAACCATGCTTGAAGATATGATGAAATCAGCTTGGATTTCAACATATTCAGTTACAAAACAGAAGAAAGATGAGCTAAGGGAAGATTGCTTTTGTAAAGCCCAGTTGCCCTGTGTTTACTTTGCAAACTGACTGCCTTGAAGGGGTTCTTGATGGTTCTCGTAGCTGCACAAACAAAAGATGTTAAGCTTTCAGAACACAGAATTTAACTGAAGGAAAGGCTTGAAACCGTAAATAGTAACTAATGAAGCAAGAAAGAGTCTATTCATGATTGGCCTAAGTGAGAATAAAAGCTTATGTAAATTAATTTATGTTATTTTTAGAAAGAGTCCCCCACCAACGTGCATCAGCCTGAAGGGCAGAGTTAAGAAAAAGCCACTTAGTGCTCAGAGACATCCTTTTCATAGTCTTTGCAAGTTGGACAACAAAGAAACACACAGAAGTAGACTAGCTTGTTCACATTTTTCAAAGAGATGGGTTTTTTTTCAAAGAAACAATTTGTGTTTCTCTCATCTCCCACTGAAACAAAAAATACAAACAGTTTACAATCTCAGTAAATAATATTTATTCACTGTAGGTACATTGGAAACTTCAAAAGAGCATGGGAAATATGTGGCATAATCTCAGTTGGAAGGGATTTTAGAAGATACCTATCACCAGCCAACATCGGGCTACATTTTTCAGAAGTCAGCAAGTGTTTGCACCTAAATAAAGACAAGCCGTATTCTAGAACAGCCAAGAGATCCCTTCTTGTTGATAATCTGTTTGTAGATTAAATGAACAATTATCTGTGGTAATTTTTTTTTTTTACAGTATTGATTTGAACAAAAGGTGAATAAATATCAAAATTCCTCTTTTGAATCTCTAGAGAGATGTAAAATTTAACTTAGATGTAAGCAAGTAGTTGCTTGTCTATAGACATGTGCACCCTCCTAACCTATGCCCTCTGTTTAAAGGTAAAATCTCCCTACTAGTGCTAAAACTACAAACTGAATGATTCAATTCTCAAATTAAAATCCAAAATGTAACTCCACTTACTAAATCAATCAAGTAACAAATAGTATGAGTTAATCTCACCTAGTAGTTCTGTTGCTAAGAGAACAAAGCCTCTTAAAGTTGATATAGGGGTTTTCAGTTGTTTAACACCGTCTTGGTGTTAAATCATCTGGAATCTTGAAACATAGTATCCCACATAGTTCTAAACTCCTATTAAGGGATTATTGCTACAATAAGTCAATGAAACCTTGTGAAAAGTTTAAGAGGCAGAGGAATCTAACTTCCTACCAGACTTCAAAGTGAAGATATTTCTGAGATATCTGCAGGTAAAACAATAGCTTAAAACCTCCTTTCCATTTCAGGCCTAAGAACACAAATTGCAAGGGGACTGTACAAGCTTTCATTTGCTCCAATAACTCATATTTTCTGACAAAATCAGAGACTCTAGTGAAAGGTGCTCACCTTAATATTTGTGCCTTAAGTTCCACATGCTAAAACTGAAAACTCAGCTTTAGGTTTTGAGGACTCAAAATTTTCAATGCTTTTAAGATCTGAACCTACTGCTTGAATGAGGTTGGATCAATTTGTGCTGGAGTCAAAATGACTGATTGCTGGTGACTTCCAGCCTCTGGAATAGTGATCACTTTAAATGATCTTCAGCTGCAATATCTGTTCTAGATTACACCAAGTCTATGGGACAAAGGCTGAGGTATTAATGTAATTTAAAGAAAACCTTATGACATTACCCATGAATCTCACTAGATAGTTTTGTCTTATATGAAGAATTCAAAGATCCTTGATACTCATATTCTTTTTCCCCCCTCTGGTCCTTTTTTTACTAAATTTTTGTATTTTTTCCCTCAACTTTCCCCTAAAATTTTCTTCTTCAGCTTAGTGTATTGAGTTGGGTTGGGGTTTCTGTGGATTTTTCCATGAGAAGCACTAAATTTCTTCGTTTGTCTTAAATTTTTTAAATTGTTTGTCTTAAATTATTACAAAAATGTCATGTGTCTGAAAACTTCTAGTTTCTTTTATATTATATACATTTTCCCTTCAATGGAGAAAAGATACAGACTTATAATATGCATGCCGTCTTTATACAGAACAGTATGTAAAATTGTAACAGATTTTCCTAAATACACAATGACCAGTGTACTTCAATGAAGTCATGAATTTCTCAGAAAAATTTTCCTTATTTTCTACAGAAAACAGCAAGTTATTGACATATAAGAGTATCTGATAAAGGATATGCAATAAAAAAAAATATGCACAGATTATAGCACAGAGATGCAATGTAGGCTTCAGGTGACATTGCCCTAGATCTCTTCTCTGAGATGTAATCCTCAGGGCTCTCCAATTGGAAGCCTCATGTCAATTCTGGTGAATATTTTGTCTTGAAGGGGACTTATCATTTGGTGTATGCATCAGTATGAGTCATAACTACATTTTGAAAACTTATGAAAGAGTTATAGAATGAACTAAATGTATTTGAATAACAATGACATGACTATGATGTGTATGGCTTAGCTTTCTAGGCTAAAAAATTAATCTGTTTTTTCTAACATCAGTCCAAAGGAAACCAGAACTGAAATAGCTCATTTTCTCATATTTATGTGAGAGAATGTTATATATATATATATACACACACACACACACACACATATATATATATATATGTATGTAGGATTTGCAGAAGATAAGTAAGGCAAACAACAAAGGCTAAACCCAAAAATTACCTTCAGTACTGNATATACACACACACACACCAGACACTAATTTTTGGGCTTTTTTTCTGTTTACTGTGGTTTTGCACAAAGTACACTTTAGAATAGTTACTAAGAGCAATACTGTATGAAACACTGCTATCAGCTAAGAGCCTATCTATCACATGCTGTGAATAGACAGTGTCATTCTACTGCTGTAATCAAACATCACAAAGAAATATTTATGTGCCTGATTCTGTTGTACTCATTTGTGTCAGTCACAGATTCTCATCTATAAAGAACTCACTACCTCAGTTGTTTCTGAGAGATCCCCAGTATTTAGAACAGAAAATTCATAGTGATTTTGTTGATCTTCCTAGGTTTTCCAAAGGACATGTTTGACTCTAATTCCATTGCAGTTAATGGAAGAGAGTTCTGAATTGAAAGGTAGCAGAATGAACCCTAAAACAGATTTTCTTAACAGCACTAAAATGTGGGTTTTTTCTTTCCTTGCTTCAGTTCCTCTTCTTTGTTTTTGTTTTGATAGGTGAAGCTTAATCCCAGTTAAATTCTTTCACATTACTCCAGTTGAAAGCAAAACTTAGTAAATATCTACAGGTTTCCTTGTTCTTTTGCTATGTTGCATAGTATGACACAAATACAAACAAATACACACAGTCATCAGTGTGTATGTAAAATAAATAAGTATGAAAAATCTTTGACTGCTGCTTTGCTAGATTACTCTATTCCTAACAACATCTTTCTTTCTAATATAAATACCATCATATACTCAGACAGTACAATGTTATTACAAATCACAACATAATAAATTGCATGTTTGATGAAAAAGAGCTGCAACACAACGCATCACTTCTATAAAAACAGATCCATGAAATTGGAAGTTATGAAAAGAAGAATAACCCCAAAGAAAGGCATGGTGTCTTAAACGAAGAATTTAAGGACATTCGACTAAGACCCTAAGTGTGACAGGTAGAGTGCTCCATAATTGCTACCTAAGTTTCCAATTCAGAGAGAGGTTTCACTTTGTTGCTATTGAGCAATAACAGAGCAGGGTAAACATGTTGGTTTACTTGTTTCTCATCTAGGGACTGAATTTAAATGTTCTGTAACCACTAGGTTGCAGATCCTCAGTTATTGCAAACAGCAAAGCTACACTGACAAAAGAATTATACCATGTTAGCAAAAGACATAAATCATATTGAATCACAAAATGAGTAAAGCAAATTTAAACTATGTAGCTTTACATAAGAATGATTTTACATAAATTCATATTCTTATGAAGGCACTAGAACACAAAGGTTATTAAAAAAGCGAGCCCTCTGACAAAATAGGGGAGCCACATCTATTTTGATGAGCTCTTAACTAGACTGAACAAAACACACATGTGGAGTTAAGAAGATTTGTTGTTCCTAGCTGAATAAATAAATCTCTAATCTTGTTCTTGACATTGACTTAATTTGATGTTTTAATAAAAAACAGAACAAAATGTTTGTATTTCACCTCATAGTCAAAACTGGTAAAAATTGTGGTAATTAATGCTTGGGGTTTTTTTCATCTCTAGCCTGATATTTTTGTGTTATAAACTTAATGCTGGAAAAAAAAATCCATTTTAAGAACTTCTAACTCTTCCATGTCACTTTCAAATGTACCAACAGACCTACTGAAGCTGAAATGTTTGCACCCTTTACGGAGACATTCTTNAGTTCTCTAAGAGAGATAAGCTAAGGGTTAGTAATCTCTGGGTACTTATTACCCACTCTCCTACTTCTCCATGCCTGAGGAATTTTATGTCATCTAAAAGACTACAAAATACTANTACTCATTTGTGTCAGTCACAGATTCTCATCTATAAAGAACTCACTACCTCAGTTGTTTCTGAGAGATCCCCAGTATTTAGAACAGAAAATTCATAGTGATTTTGTTGATCTTCCTAGGTTTTCCAAAGGACATGTTTGACTCTAATTCCATTGCAGTTAATGGAAGAGAGTTCTGAATTGAAAGGTAGCAGAATGAACCCTAAAACAGATTTTCTTAACAGCACTAAAATGTGGGTTTTTTCTTTCCTTGCTTCAGTTCCTCTTCTTTGTTTTTGTTTTGATAGGTGAAGCTTAATCCCAGTTAAATTCTTTCACATTACTCCAGTTGAAAGCAAAACTTAGTAAATATCTACAGGTTTCCTTGTTCTTTTGCTATGTTGCATAGTATGACACAAATACAAACAAATACACACAGTCATCAGTGTGTATGTAAAATAAATAAGTATGAAAAATCTTTGACTGCTGCTTTGCTAGATTACTCTATTCCTAACAACATCTTTCTTTCTAATATAAATACCATCATATACTCAGACAGTACAATGTTATTACAAATCACAACATAATAAATTGCATGTTTGATGAAAAAGAGCTGCAACACAACGCATCACTTCTATAAAAACAGATCCATGAAATTGGAAGTTATGAAAAGAAGAATAACCCCAAAGAAAGGCATGGTGTCTTAAACGAAGAATTTAAGGACATTCGACTAAGACCCTAAGTGTGACAGGTAGAGTGCTCCATAATTGCTACCTAAGTTTCCAATTCAGAGAGAGGTTTCACTTTGTTGCTATTGAGCAATAACAGAGCAGGGTAAACATGTTGGTTTACTTGTTTCTCATCTAGGGACTGAATTTAAATGTTCTGTAACCACTAGGTTGCAGATCCTCAGTTATTGCAAACAGCAAAGCTACACTGACAAAAGAATTATACCATGTTAGCAAAAGACATAAATCATATTGAATCACAAAATGAGTAAAGCAAATTTAAACTATGTAGCTTTACATAAGAATGATTTTACATAAATTCATATTCTTATGAAGGCACTAGAACACAAAGGTTATTAAAAAAGCGAGCCCTCTGACAAAATAGGGGAGCCACATCTATTTTGATGAGCTCTTAACTAGACTGAACAAAACACACATGTGGAGTTAAGAAGATTTGTTGTTCCTAGCTGAATAAATAAATCTCTAATCTTGTTCTTGACATTGACTTAATTTGATGTTTTAATAAAAAACAGAACAAAATGTTTGTATTTCACCTCATAGTCAAAACTGGTAAAAATTGTGGTAATTAATGCTTGGGGTTTTTTTCATCTCTAGCCTGATATTTTTGTGTTATAAACTTAATGCTGGAAAAAAAAATCCATTTTAAGAACTTCTAACTCTTCCATGTCACTTTCAAATGTACCAACAGACCTACTGAAGCTGAAATGTTTGCACCCTTTACGGAGACATTCTTTCTGCTATGTGGAGTGGCTCAAATACTGATGTTTAAGAGTACACAAAGTGTCTGACATGAATAAACCTGATACAGGCTGAACAAACTCTGGACAGATTAATATGGACAGAACCATGCTAAGGTTACTCTGTCAAGAATCAATCTTGTGACTGCATTTTTAATTATTAAGAGCAACTTGTTACTTTCATGTAGGATAGTTAATAGTAAGGCAATAGTTAATAGTAAGGCGGAGTTTTAGTTTTCCACCATCTTTACTCTCAGTCATAAGCCATGCACTTGTTTAAATCATTACCACATTATACACTGATACAACATGCACAGTATAGTATACGGAAAGGCTTTTTCATCATCATTACTCATTGCCTTACTGAAAAGAAACTTTACTACAGCTACTGAGACCTGAGTCACAAACAAAAGAAGGCAGCTGATCTGATAATTCACCTACCTTTTTCCAGTTACAAAAGACAATAATGAAGATATCAAAGTTCTCTAAGAG
>VWZF01006847.1:0-24283 GCA_013396755.1 Sclerurus mexicanus | reverse complement strand
AGTTCTCTAAGAGAGATAAGCTAAGGGTTAGTAATCTCTGGGTACTTATTACCCACTCTCCTACTTCTCCATGCCTGAGGAATTTTATGTCATCTAAAAGACTACAAAATACTAAAAAAAAAAAAAAAAACAAAAACACAAAACAAAGAAAAAACAAACAAAAAAACCAAAACCAAACCAAACCAACCAACCAACCAACCTAACCAAAGAAAAAAAAAAGCACAGAAAACCCAAACAAAACCCCCAAAGCAAACAAAAACAAACAAACAAACAACCCTCTCCCCTGCTCCCAACCTGAAAGGGAGAAGCAAAACCCTCCATGATTCTTCTGCCGTGTTCTCCATTGTCTTGCCCACGTTCTAGACCAGACATGTATAAAGCTAAGGATTTCAAGAAGTCTGTCATAATAGAAGAAGTGATAAAATGCAAGACCATTTGGTTGCAGCAAAGATTGATTTAATTCAAGCTTCATAATTCATAAATTTCATAACTCTGCTACAAAAAGAGATTAAGGGTGAGTAAGCACTAGGGGATGAAATACAGATCCTTCCAATACGCCTGCATAATTCTACAGTGTCTGTGACAGCTGCTGAAGGGTATGTGCAGAAGCAAGCTTAGCAACCAGTGCACAGCAACTCACTCCAAAATTCTGCTTCTCAGAAAACATGAGAATTGTATCACTGCAGGACTAACAAGATCAGACCATATGTAAAATATGACTCTGTCCATCAAGGAACTCTTTTTCAACAAACTAGAAAAGTCAAAAATAAATGGCAAGATACACTTTGGATCTGAGGAATTTTCTGTCAAATCCCTTAGGAATCTTTTGCCAAATCTCTTATGCATAAGTGAGTACTCATCCTAAAGGATCATAATTCCCAGAAAAGGTTAACAGCCAAAGTTCAGTAGAAATTTATAGAGAAGATATCTATTGAAACTACCACAGTCTGTGATCATAAAGTTCTATGCCAAGTTACAACTTAGCATATTAATCAAAACCTATTTTGACAATTTACTTAGAACAGCAAACATGTTAAATTTTATTGCTGAAAGCCCCCTATAAAGGGGACAGAGCAAGGAGGACAGAGGAGGGACAGAGCAAGGTTCTGCATAATAAAGTAACAGTGAAAGGCAGCTGGCAGCAATCCGCACCAGCAAATGAGATCATGTAAAGCCAGTTGGTTTTAAATTCATGCATAAAATTTAATATTTCCTCAGAAAGGAAAATAATTTATATATGTATATATATATATATACAGACACACACACATATATTCCAGTCTATTGTGGTGTTTAAGTGCAAATCAAACCACAAGGAATTTGTTCTAAACAAACACTTCCCACACAGTCCTATGGAGGGGAGGCTTCCAATACAGTCTTTTTTACTGGTATTATCTAGCCATTAAAATGCTTCACACATAAGTTCCATAGCTTCACACAGCTGCTTACTTGTCAGATATCTAGATCTGGAGATATCTAGATTTGCAAATAGCTTAAGAAGGTTCAGGAATATTCCTCCTCTTACAGCTCACATGTTGAAAAAAAACAAAATACTGTTGATCCTTTGATCTCTTCAAAAACTGTTTATTGCTTTACTCAAAAGCCTTCTTTTCTTCTCCCCACTTTCTCTGTTTAGAGAAAGAATTATTTCATACTCTGTCTTGACAATTGTGAATCTACATCTTCATGACTAACCTAGAAAATTAATCCTTATATGACAGTAAAGACCCAGAAGCAACCATTCTTAGAAAACAAGATATGTATTTGGAGAAAAAGATCTGTTTACTATTAATCAGGCAAGCTGATCCATTAAAAATATATTCTGATAGAAAGACCAATTTTTTTCTTTTTCTCTGCATTGTTTCAAGGTTATAGGGTAACATGGACTAAAGACCCTAAAACATGAGTATTTGCCCCCTTCAGGCATAAAGGGAAGATTAATGAAATACATCTTCTGGAATCATAGAAACTTTTCTGAATCCATGGTGGTGGAATTTTTAAATAATATATGAATTAAAAATTCTTTGACTTAGTAATTTTGCCCTTTAGGGACTTGAGTATTGGCACACCTGAAGAAGAGCTGGTGAAGAAAACTAGAAATTTTCAGAAAGCAAACATCAGGGCCACAAAACAAAAGGAGAACTAATATATCATTAGTTACTGCTGTGTGGCAAAACTGTTACATTTATATCAGATTCTACCTATTAAAAGACTTTTAGTGTCAGGAAAGAGGTATCTCAAGACAGTCACATCATTTATCATGCAAACAATAAACTGTCTCTGTAATCTTTACATTTCTGTCATTTCTATAGGTGACCTAAACATCTTCCTGTTTTCAGAATTTATATAATACTTTTCAGCTTTGAAGCCTTATTCTTTCTCCCAAAAGCAGGATTAGAAGGTCCTATATCTATGTAGTTCTATTCAGATTCAGCATGATAAAAATTTGACTTGCCTTTTTACTTGTGCTATGCTTGCACAAAACCAGGGTTCATGCTCCTTCAGCCAGTATGAATATACTTATATTTCTGTGAAATAATATTAAGTTCTCTTTGTCTCACCACTTAGTAATATTAAAAAAAAAAAGGCCAACTAAACAATAATTTCTGAAGGGATCTTTAAGCATATTGCAAACTTGCAGCTTTTTGATTTTATTTTTTTAAATTTATTTCTCATTTCACTGCAGTGTCTATACTCTTTCAAAAGTCTAAAAGCAACTACTTTCAGACATTGTTTCTGATATAGTGCCTCTGTCCCCTATTCACATATCATATTTGGTACATTAGATTTTACAACACTACAAAAAACCAAAAAGCACTATTTCATCACAGCTAAATGAGGTCCATTATATTGCTTCTGGTATAAACGAAAAAAAAAATAGAATTGGTAGACCTTGATTATTCAATGTTTAGGAACATAGAGGTACATTCTAAAAGATTTGGCACAAGGCCCTCTCTCTTTCAAAGTATGATTGCTTTACTTCATTTTGTGTCTCAGTTTCTAAACTAGTGGCCTGTTATCAATTTTCTGCATGAACCAACCAAAGAAAGTACTATTTAAGGCTCTGAAATCTTCACTGGTTTCATGCTCCTATTTTCTAAACTGTGGGAAAAATTATTTAACTGAATGTCTTCAGTTGTAGTGACCCTATTTCTACACATTGCCTAGAAAGCTTAGACACTGCTGGAATCTGTGGTTCTTAATCAAGTAATTTCAGAAGTTCTATTTCCTCTCAGGGGTCTTAGGGATAGCTTGAAAAAGCTGTTTTTACAAATGGTATCAAGAAAGCTGTAATGTAACTATGCCAGCCCTGAAGTGGTCAAGCAGTTGGATTAAACAATCATTGTAAGTTCCTTCCAACTATTCTGTTCTGTTCTCTCAGACAGGAATATCAATCAAATTAATGTTATATTTTAACTATATATTTCAAGATGATAAATTACCATGATTTTTTTACTATGAAATCTCTTTCCTTTCAGAGTGCTTTATTTAGTTTTGAGTTCCAACTGTGTGTGGCCTTTGCTAAGGTTACTAGAGAAGAAACATTACAGAGAAAAAAGTGAAGGTCTTTTCTGTCACTATTCTTGGTAGTGTTTATGTGCCTCTTAAAGATCGAAAAAGCAACAGAATAAGGAATATATCATTAGAGGTATGCTAAAAAGTTTTGAATCCGTATGACTTCAATAAATTTAACACAAACTGCAGTCAGGCAATGCTCTTTTCTATTTTTATAGGGAAAGCACTGTTACAATTATAAATTATTTAATAGAATAACTGATAGCTACCCTCCACATTTTACTTAGCAATGTGAAAAAAAAAAATCTACCTTTTTGTGTGAACTGCATTTTGTATTTGATTTCACTGTTCTTATTTTAAATGAATTGCATTTATATTGCATATAGGTTTTGTTTAACAAATGTCTTAAGTTTCCTTTACTGTGTTTTCTTGCATACTGATTTTTTTAATTTCCCTTCGTCCCCTATTTTCAAAAGGTTTTTTACCGAAATTGAAGACAGATTGTCTATTCCGGTTGAAATTTTATGTGTGTCTTTATTTATTTTTAATCTATTCTTTTTTACTTTTTATTTGTCTCACACTAAAGTTAATTTCACATCTATTTGTAGAAGTTACTGTCATACAACACTAAAAATATTGGAGTCAAGAAATTCAGTAGCTGCTCAGACAGTAACTAGGTATTTTTAAAAAAGTCACATTAAATACAACATACAAGAATGGCCTATATGCAAAGCAGTGGCTGCAACTTCCTTCTTGTTTCAAAATTAAGTGCAATTAACTCAGCTTTTAACAGTTTTCATTTTTACCTCCTTGTGTACATAGTGATTTTTTCAAGACAAAGTGAATTAAATTGCCTATTAACCATACTCTAAGCTTCCTAGTCCCACATTTTTGCACTCATTTTTAGGTTTAGATTATTATTCAGAATTGACAAAAACTCAGTCAAACAAAGAATACTTACTGTTATCTGACATTCACAATGACATACTATAAAGCAAGAATTGCAATAGATTTCTGTATCCTAGTATGCCTCTTTGCCTTATATCTGCAGCATTGTAGGTAGTGTTTCAGTGTGACGCAGAAGACTCAAAGGTCAAATCACAAACTTAACAGATTTAAGATTAAGTAGACAGAACATTTGGGCTGTCCTACTACTTTATCCATGAGACCAACATGCTGTCAGGAAACCTGAAGCAATGTGAGAGTGTCCAGATACCATAGAGACTCTCATACTCTGAAATCAAAGGATGTGAAATAAAGAGGAAGGAAAATACCTTTGAACTCCTTGCTTAACTAACCTCAGGTGCTATCACTTTGAGCTAATAGAAGATACACAAACAGAAGTACTGGCTTATATGTGTGGTCCTGGGCTTCTTGTTTCATTATTGACATTGAAAACAGAATTGCTCACACAGTCATGCACTTCCACAAACCAGTTATTCAAATCAAGTATAAGTACCTTGAAAATCATTTAGTCTCCACAGGATCCCCTGATTTGTAAAATTATATTTTCTTTCTGTTTGTTGATTTATATCAGACAGGTAGCCAGCATTCTTTTAGGAATTTGTATAAACAAAAGGAGTAAATCTTCAGTACAGGAGAAGTACAGGTACTGTAGAGCTATATATGCCTGTACATACACTGGAAATGAAAACCATTTTCCAATGTTTAAAACAGTAAGTATTCTGACTAAACAGGTATATAGGGAAAAAGATAAATAATGCACTTATTAATTTGAATAATTAGTGTAAATTAGGGCTTCTGAAATATTTACATATCTTTTCCATGCTGAACAAGACAAGATTTCAGTGAAGGGAATTAGCTCAAAGTGTAGAGCACTCACTTAGCATGTGAGAGGTAGTGGGATAGATGTCCACATCCTCCAGGTCTTTTCCTGCCCTTATAGGTCAGGCTGCAACCCTCTGCCTTTACAGCAGCACATTACTGGTTTTGTCTGATACTGGAGTCTGACGGTCACCAGCATAAATGAGTTGATTGGGGACATCAAGATTGGATGCAGCATGGACTGCAGTGATCCTGCATTGGTGGAGCTTGCAGTCTGAGGGATATGGGTCAGATAAGGAGTAAAGTGAGGACCTGGATCTTCAGGAAAGCAGACTTCCAGCTCTTAAGGGAGATATCAGTGGGATCTCCTGGCAGACTGCTGTCAGGAATAAGTGAGCAAAACAGAGCTGGCAAATCTTTAAGGAAGCCTTCCACAGAGCGTAAAAGCTAGCAATCCTAAAGAGCAAGAAATCAGGCAAGGAAGGCAAGAAGTGAAGTTGGGTTATGCAGGGATGAGGTGAGGAAGGTCAAGGCGGAACTGGAACTGAACCTGGCAAGGGACACAAAGAATAACAGGAGGGGCTTATAGAGGTACTTTATCAGAAAAGCAAAGTAAAAGAAGGTGTGCTTCCCCTGATAAAAAACACTGGTAAACTGATAACAATGAATAAAGAGAAGGCTGAGGTACTCAACAATTTCTTGGCTCAGTCTTCAAGGGAAACCTCTCCTGCCACACCTCTTGAATGGATGGGGACTGGGGAAGTCCCTCCCACTGTAAGTAAAGATCAGATTCATGGTCACCTGAGAACTCTGAACGTACATAAGTCTATGAGATTCAATGAGATGTACCCCAGAGTTCTGAGGGCTGATGTAGTTGCCAAGCCACTTTCTGTGATATATGAAAAGTCATGGCAGTGAGTCATGGCATGTCTCAGGTGACTGAAAAAAAGAAAACATTTTATCCAACTTCAAAAAGGGTAAAAAGGAGGACCCTGGAAACTACCAACCTCTCAACTTCATATCTGTGCCTGGGAAGATCACAGAACGAACCTTCTAAAAGCTATGCTAAGGGACATAGAGGACAGGGAGATGATTCAGCACAGCTTCATCAAAGGGAAGTCCTTCCTGACCTGGTAGTCTTCTATGATGGGGAGACTACATCAGCAGAGAAGGGAAGGGTTACCAATTTATTTGGACTTTTGTAAAGCCTGTGGCATGGTCCCCAAAACATCCTTCTCTCTAAATTAGAGGTAAAGTTGGATTCAATAGGTAGACAGATAGATAAGGAAGTGGTTGGACAGTCACATTCAAAGGGGTAGTTGTCAACAATCAGGTGAAAGGTGCTGCACCTGGAATATGGCAACCCCTGATATCAATATAGACTGGGGGATGAAAAGATCAAGAACAGCCCTGTCAGAAAGGATTTGGGAGTGATGGTGGATGAAAGGCTGGACATGACATGACAATATGTACTAGCAGCCTGTAAAGCCAGTGCTTCATCAGAACTTCCATTCACTGCAGTTTTCTCAGGGATGGAAGGGCATGTCTCCACCAGTCTATTTCTTTCTCACACTTCCTGTTATTCCTCAGCCTCTCCACTTCCTCTCTAAGCTCTGTCACCAGGCTGAACAGGTCATCCCCTTGGTCATACCACATGCAGGTGTCATCTCTGCAGTTTTCTGATGTTAATGCCAGGCTCAACACTCCCTGCAACTGAAGACCTGGACAGCTGCATGCTTTTTAGGGAGTTCCATCTGGGTTGCCATGCTTCTGCTAGCAATGACTTTTGACTGTGGAAACCATTACTCTGTTCTACTTGGGCAGGCAAAAACCAGGAAGTGTCTCAGGAGTAGGGAAGGTAGTTGCACCCTCCTACATGAACTGTCTGATGAACTGTTACACCATGTCCTTCTGCTGCACCATGTCCTGTTTGTCTGCTCTGTTTGTGATACTCTGGGTTGCTCACACTCCCTAGATCCATTTAAATTTCCCACAGAGGCTCTTGGCTCTGCCCTTTCTCCATTTGATTGGCTCACAAGGGCTTATGGGTCCAGACAAAGCTCCAGACTGCTGTGCCCCTATCCCTGAGCTCAGAAACTCCTCTGTACAGCTCAATCTGTCACTCACTATCAGACTTACCTCAGCCTCCGCTGCTGCTTCTGCTGCCTTGCTGACTGGGTAGATTGTTCTCAAAGTAGTTTTATGATTACAGACAAGGTGAGAAAGTTTTAATGTTAAAACAAATCAGTATGGGAAGAGTCATGATCTGGTAATTAAAATTATTGGAGAGATGCCTCTGCCTGAATTATTCTGCAAATGAGTCCATATGCCAAAGTCAATAGTATGGATTTTATTTAACAGTAAATGTGAGGCAGAAAGAGAAAGAGAAAGAGAAAGTAGGAAAATGGAGGAGGTGGGGAAGAAAGAGAGTAACAGAGAGAGATGTAATAAAACATATGTAATCACTTTGTGGAACAGGCAGCATCCCGTGGGTCTGGTTCTTCTGGTCTTCTTGATGGTGAGGGTAACTCAAAACACAGAGTCCAATGAATTAATATACATTCAGGAGATGCCAGAAACCTCTCTTGGGGGAAATTTTTTTTCTTGCAACAGGCTCTGGATTTGTTGAATCATTTGGATCATGTGCAGTCCTTTGGTGGTGGAAGGACTCAGAAATGAGTAAATAGGTGCTTTGTGGGTCTTTGATGGCTTATGACCTTTTCTCAGCTGTGTCTCATGTGAATGTCCTGTGTGTATGTGGCCTTCTCAGGTGGGGGTTTGCTTCTTATGTTTTGTGTATACAGATTTCTTCATCACACCCCCAAAATTCTCTTCCTCCTTCACCCGCAGAGCCCAGCTAGGGCTGATTCTTAGCACAGCTGCTGTGTTTGGCTTTCTTTGTGGATATGTCCTTCTTCCCTCAGCCTTGTTTACTTCTCCTTAGACCTAAGGTAACTGGACAAGTCTTATCTCAAGTTCCCATCAGAGTCCAAATTCCAGTCAGGAGGCATACTAAGGGGACAGGAGGAGTGCTTCAGTGGTTGCAGTTGGACAGGTGTTTCTTCACAATTTGATAAAGAATCTTTCTATGATTTTGACAATATTTAAGACATAGCAACATTTAAGTCTATCACAGAAAGAAGACAAATCAGTTAGTTTAACCAAGTACTCTGCATTAGGTCATCAGGAATTATAGTGAAAAAGCAAGTAGAGATGCACCTTTTCTTCTTTGTTTCTTGCACTTTTATGTTACTATAATAAAATAAATGGAAAACAAGTAGGGTAGATAAGATGTGTCAGAAGGTACAGCTGTCCTTTGGCATATTGGAGTGTCCAGACCCAGAAGAATGGTAGCCAAATATCTTTGGTTTCCTGTCAGACCTAGAAAGCTGCTCAGCTGTAACCAAATTAAAATACTCACCTGAAAATACAAATCTTATTGCTGCCTAGAAATGTTTCACAGGTAACTGGGGACATTTTCCTTCCAGAATCATGCGGAATTTTGCCCAATCATCCTATTCAAACAAATATAGATTACAGATTATAGATTCAATGTGCCACATAAGCCAAAATCCATGGCAAGATGCTTCACCTACATTTTTAACTTATCTGTTGTATGGTAGTTTTAGAATGTAGGTGAAGCATTTTGGCATAACTTTCAACCAATTTTTTTTTCTCAGTGAAAATATGTTGCTTCTAAATCCTCTTTTAAAGCCTAATATTTATCGACAATATTATGCAGTATCAAATAACAGTTTTATAGTAATTATAGTAAGACGATTTTCTTGTTTAATCGCTACATTTCGCTACTCTGTTTTTTCAAATTAATTATAAGCTAGCTCAACTGATAGTTGAAACTGTAATTACTAATGAATAATTTATGTATTAGACATAATTAATATGAATATAATTTAGAAAACCAACCTTTATCTTCATTAGTGCTTTATGCAGAATCTTTTTCAGAAACTTTTAACAAAGTAAAGCGAAAGCTTTAGCCTAAAGATGCATTTAAAAGGGCAGAAATTTTCTTGACAAATTTAGCCAAAAAAACATTACATCATCTGTTCTTAATAGATAGCTATGTGATTTCAAGCCTGTTCAATGGTTATATTTCTCTCAAAAAATTCACTTAATTCTCAGAAAAATGAGACTACAGTAATCTTGTGCTTTTACAACTAGAAAATTAACTTTATGCACTTGCAAAATGCAAATTGCATATGTTAATAACTGTATGACTGTGAGTCTGTAATAATATCTCATGTTTAGGAGAACTTTTTTTCTTTTAAAACACTACAGTCTCTTTTACATTCTCTGCTCAGTCATAAGAAAACTTTCTTGAAAGATGAGTCAATGTTTACAGGATGTATTTGCCAAAGAGATCAGCTCATCACTACTGTTGACGTATTTTGGAAAGATAATTAAACTCAATATTATAGCACCTCTGAAAGACATGACCTAGATTGAAACTGGGTAGAAAAGGCCAAAATAGTTTATTCACAGCAGCACAAAGTTCCACAGTACAGCGGAGGAACAAATATAAAGACTTTCAGCTGAGCTCTGTGTTGCTCAAAAGATCAGCAATTGCACAAATATTTCAATGTAATCACACATTTGAAAAGAAAGTTGCTATACTGCTGTAAATTTTCAGCATATAGATAATTCTACAACTGCCATTAAATCCAAAAGATGAAAGTTGTAAAATATTGAAACAACACATCACTATACCTTCTCTTCAACATGGTCAAAAGCAGTATTTAATGAAATGTTTTGTTTCTAAAACTACTTTGAATGACAGAGAAATTATTGATGCAAATAACAAGAAACTTCATGAAAATAAGGCACAAAATGATTGAGAGGATTTTTTGACATATCCTGTGGAAAAGAGAAAAGAAGAATGGAGTTACAGCATTTCCCTTGAAATAAAATTGATATAGACAATTCTACTAATTTCACTGAAAATCTAACTGGAACAAATGCAAAACATACCCATCTGGTTTCTTGTCACCTGATATGCAGAGTATTTTGGATTTTTGTCATCTTTGTTAAAGGAATCTGTGGACAGTCTTCAAGTATAATTCACTATTATGATGAAGTACTAATAAAGTGAAAAACATAGTAAAGTTATAAAATTTTGGTATGGTACTGAATCAACAACTGTTAAAACACACACATTTAATATACACCAGAAATACAAGGAAAATAGGAGCTTATGTCTAAATGTTAATAAAGCAGTGCCCTGTGTGGTTCCCTGCATTATAAAATAAGAAAAAAACTTTCATAAATAATGAAATATATTCAATCTCAGCAGGATATTACAGGACCACCAACAAGTATACTTACAGAAAACCAAGTAAATATGTAAGATCCATACTTTATAAATTAACAGGTGAGAGAACATTACAGTTGAAAAAAAACAACCGTAAAACATATCAGAAAGGAAAAAACAAACATACTGTCTGCCAGGCTCTCTTTCCCTTTCTCCACACTTGCAGCTTACTGGATTACTGGAAGTGTCTTAGAAGACATACTGCATCCTACTTCTTGCAGATTTATATAGTTTGCAACTGAGTTTTTATCTTCCAAGTGACCAAAGAACTTCAAGGATGAATCTGGTTGTTGCTCTTTGGATAAACTTACTCATGTTGCTACTCTTTCCTGCAAGATCAAAGGAAAAATACAGGCCATTGCTGTGTAATACCCTGCTCACAGTGCATTGTTTAGTGTTCACCTTTTAATATGTGGAATGCTCATGGAAGGACCAGGAATCTGATACACATATTATTTAAAGGGGAAATACTGCATAACTAGCACTTTGAAGAGGCATTACATTCAATAGCCTCCAGGTTTTATTTACAATGCAAATCATACCTTAGGAAAACTTACTGCCTATAAGATAAAATGCTGAGGCATGTTTTCCTTTCCTATCTCCCAAGGTTGTACTGCACCAAGCAAGATCTGTTTCTCACCTTCCAGGTGAAAACTGATTGAATTGTCACCATCACAATTTCCTGCCACACTTCATTCACAACTGTGGAAAAGACTTCCCTTGCCTCACTATTCCTTACCACTTTCTCATATCTTTTCTTTTTCATACCCATCTCTTTCCCACTAGACAGAGTCAAAAGTATAGATTCTGCACAACTGCACCTCTTCAAAACACATTGCAGCTGAGGAAAAGGTTTCAGAAATTGCCTCCACAGTATTTTTCAAGAATAAGATTAAGACATCAGTTATAGTATTAGAACAAAACAGTACTAGAAATAGATTATCTTGGGTTTGGTGTAATTTCTTGTAAATATTTTTGATGTTAGAAGTTTGATTTAAAAATGTTGATTTTCTGACACTTTTTCAAGAGAGGAAGTCAAGATAAAGTGTTGGATTTCTTCACTATAAATCAGATTCTTTCTGTGATGTTTTGGTAAATTCTTTAAAAAAATAAAGTGAGATGTAAATGAAATGTCCCTTTTTTTATTGACACTAAACTTAGAAAAACTGTTTAATTCTTGGTTTAGTATTATATCTCCATTTTAAAAAATACTTCAAGAGTTAGAATCATAGAATGATTTCATATGGAAAGGATCGTCAAGGATTCTTGCAATCTCCCTGGCATGGGCATTTTGCATTAGATGTGTCTATTCCAAGCTCCTTCCAACCTGACTTTGAACACTTTCAATGATGGAAAATCCACAGTGTCTCTGGTCCAACATCTCACTACTCTAAGAATAAAAAGCATCTTCCATACTCACAAACTTAATCAAAATCCCTTGTCCTATTCTACAGGCCCTGGTAAAAAGTCTTGCTTCATCTTTTTTTTTCTAAGCCACTTTACCTATTTAAAAGGTTCAATAATGTCTCCTCAGTCTACTTTTCTTCAAGGCTGAGCAATCCCAATTCTCTCAGCTTGTTTTTGTAAAAGAGCTGTTGCAGCCCTGTGATCATTTTTGTGGTCCTCCTCTTGACCCACTTGTATAGGCTTATGTCTTTCTTGTCCTGAGGAACCTAGATCTGGACACAAGACTTCAGGTGGGATCTCACCAGGATGGAGTAGAGGAACCAATGATCTCCCTCAGTGTACTGCTGGTCACGCTTCTTTTGGTACAGTTCAGGATACAACCCCAAGTGCACATTGTAGTCTCATGTCCAGTTTTTCTTCTGCTAGTATCCCCAAACTCTTCTCAGCAGGTTTATTCTCAATAGAGTTATCACCTGGATTATACTGATAAATCAATAGTATAGTTTTATAATTCCCCAATTTTGCATACCATAATATGAGACCTGTTTAATATTCAGGAATCAGTTCCTCCAGGCTCAAGAGCCGTGCATCACTGTGGTCAAGAAAGTGAGCAAAAGGGGCTGAAAACCTACACACATGAACATTTTTGACAGCCAGTATGGCTTCATGAAGGGCAAATTGTGCTTGACAAATCTGGTGGCCTACTACTACATGGTTACATAAGATATAATTGGAAGAAATTCTTTACTGTGAGGGTGGTGAGACACTGGAATGGGTTACCTGAGGAGGTTGTGACTGCCCCATTCCTAGAAGTGTTCAACGCCAGGTTGGATGGTGGTCTGAGCAACCTGGTCTAGTGGAAGATATCCCTGCCAACAACTAGTGAACTGGAACTGGATACTTTTTAAGGTTCCTTCCATCCCACACCATTCTATCATTCTATGATTCTGGGTGTCTTTTGGTTAGTAAAAGTTAACTGTATCAGTTATGATCTGTAGTTGGTATTATAAAGTCACCTCTTTCTTTCCAAGTGAACTAAGGTCACCGAACTGATTAACAGCTATGCATCTAAGTAATTTTCTCCTTAATGAAGTTCAAAGAGTCAAAGATCTGTCCTATGAGAGACAATGACACTGATATAAAGTATCTTTAATAATACTGTTCCCATCAGGCATTTTTATAGGGAATTATATTCTTGCTCTTAACCTCAGTAGTGCCAGGATTTTACTCATTTTCACTGGATTGCATTTTTTCAACAGGTTCTTATTACCATGGAATCCTGCTGGCCACACAATTTCTGAGACAATCCAGAATGCCAATGGCCTTCTTGGCCTCACTGCTGACTCATGTTCAGCTGGCTTTCAAACAGTACCTCTAGGCCCTTTCTCTCTGGGCCACTGNATCATAGAATTGTAGAATCATTAAATTTGAGATTATCAAGTGGAACCTTTGACAGAACACTACTATGTCAACTAGACAATGGCACTAAGGCCACATCCAATAATTTCTTGAGCATTTCCAGGGATGGTGACTCTACCATCTCTCTGGGCAGCCCACTCCAATATCTGAAAACCCTTCCAGTGAAGAAGTTTTTCAATGTCCAACCTGAATCTCCCCTAGCACAGCTTGAGGGCATTTCCTCTTGCCCTGTCACTAGTTGCCTGAAAGAAAAGGCTGAGACCTGAACCTTGTTACAATCTCCTTTCCAGTAATTTTAGAGGACAATAGGGTCTCTCCCAAGACTCCTTTACTCCAGACCAAACAAGCCCAGCTCCCTCAGCCAATCCTTATAGGAAGCATCTTTATACCCTTTCCCAGCTTTAATTCTCTTTTTTTGGACACACTCCAGTGCCTCAATGTCTTTCTTGAAATGCAAGGCCTATAACGGAGAGCAGTACTTGACACGCAGCCTCACTGATGTTGAGTACAGAGAGACAATAACTTCCCTGATCCTGCTGGCCACACAATTTCTGAGACAATCCAGAATGCCAATGGCCTTCTTGGCCTCACTGCTGACTCATGTTCAGCTGGCTTTCAAACAGTACCTCTAGGCCCTTTCTCTCTGGGCCACTGTCCAGCCACTCTTCCCCAAACCTGTAGCACTACCTGGGGTTGTTGTGACCCAGGTGCGGGACCTGTCACTTTGACTTGTTAAGCATCATACAACTGGCCACAGCTGCATCAATCCAGCCTGTCCAGGTCCCTTTGGAGCCTTCCAAATCTCCAGCAGATCAATGCTCCCAGCCCCAGTTAGTGTCATTTGTGGACTTACCGAGGATGCACTAAATCCTTTTATCCAGATGATCGATAAAGATCCCAAAGGACTTTCTGAACTAGTGTCCTGAACAGGCCAAAACCTGGCCTCCAGAAGTCCAAGGCAGAGCTTTAGTTGATCCTCTTCCTTACTTCACAAACAATCAAAAACTATCATTCTGGGGTTGCTGTGGCCAAGATAATCTCCAACCACCGTATCTCTCACCATCTCTATTCATAAGCAGTAGGACTAGTGCGGCACAGCCCTTGGTAGGCTCACTTACCAGCAGTGTCAGGAAGTTATCTTCTACGCACTCCAGGGAGCCCCTAGACTGTCTCCTTTCTGCTCTGTTGAGTTTCCAGCACACATCTGGCAAGTTTAAGTCTCCCACAGGAAAAAGAATTAGTGATCATGAAACAGCAGCGAGACATTTCATCTGTAATAGGCTCCCACTAGCATGTCTGCCATGTTAGTCTTCTCCCGGATTCCCACCCACAGGCACTCAGCCTTATTATCCTTATTATATCCTTGAGATCTATACCGTTGAAATTCTCCATGATGTACACAACCATATCACCCCTCTTCTTCCTTGCCTGTCCCTTGTCAAGAACTTATAGCAGTACTCAAGTCATAGTCATCTCCAGTCATAGTTCTTGTGATACTTATTTACTTATTCCTTTTTTTTTTTTTATTTTGTTCCCTAAGGAAAGACAAAAGCAAAATTTCTTTGTATCACAGGAATATTAGGCAACCCATTCTACCAGTAATCTGGCTTGTCGATGGTATTCCTTGAAGTAAACTGTGCATTATGAGGTGCCAGTCAATAGATATGCTAGTAACTGATGAGAGCCCCGCAGCTTTATTATTGCTCTGAAGAATCCCAACCCAGCTAGATCCTCAGAAATATAAGGTACACCTTAATCAACTGATCTGCCCTGGACCTTTACAGTCTTATGGGGTAAAGAAGAATTGCAGAAGGCAATAAGAGAGCTATGCCTAATACTATTGAATAGTAGAAAAATAGAAAATAGAAAAATATTTAACAAAACAGCATAGAAAAATATTTAACAAAACAACTGATAGCTATCAGAGTATTTTCATAATTGGTAAAAAATGCCTAATTTCAGATTACATGCCTAGGTTATTTTTTGTCTGCCATGCACTTCACATATCTCTTTATTTATGAATTGATGTAGTCAGAAAGAATATAATAATAACATAAGCTTGATTTTAAGAATATCTTATAGGGCATTCTTGCAGAAATTAACAAAATTTCACAAATATATGTTACACTGATAGGCTGATAGTATATATAACTTACTTAAAGAATAATTTAAAATTATGGTGTTCTCACAGTTGGTTTTGATTCTAGGAATTGTCACATCTGACCTCATTGCTCAACAGAGTTTCCCTAAATCTTACTGCATAAACAGGGCACTCCAGGGTATCTGTTCAAACTAAAATGATTATTGTCACAAACACTTATCAAAGAACATCTTATCAGAAAAAGATTGTTTCACTTTATTTTTTTTCCTTCCTTTTATGATCTGATTTTTTTCTATGAATTTTATAGCAGCAATACAGCCTTGGACTTAAAATTATCATTAGTTGTATCTCTTAACAGACTCCTCAGAAATGTTTAGTTTCCCTGTTGCAGTGGGTTTTGCAATTATTGTTAAAATAAATTATTTTAACAATTTACTCTTACAGCTTTTAATGCTCTTAAATCCCTTCTTGTCAGCTCTAGCAATCTCCTTCCCAATTAAAATTACATGAATATTTCAAATACATCCTTTTTTTTTTTAAAAAAAAAAAGGAAAAAAAAAAAGACCAACACGAAACAGTCTTGCTTAAATCAACTAGATTTCATTAAGAACTAAGTCCATTCTGGCTGCTTTAAGGATTTATTTTTATTAAAGAACTTTGCATGTGTTTTGATATGGTGTGCATATATATCAAAAATATGCATTAACTGAGGATACTTAACCTTTGCTTCTGCAACCTCCTGTTAGAAAAGAAGGAAACAAAATAGAAGTCCTCCCAGAAACAACATTATTTAGATATATACCTTTGCCAGCTGAAGTTAGTTATTGATTTTCTTTCAGACTCCATATAAATCACTTTTGCTTCTCTGAACATACATTACTAGTAACTTCCTTATCTCTTTTTCCAGTCCTTAAAACCTCTGATTTACCTTTATATGTATGCTTTATGAGGATTGTGAATACAAAGCCTTTGGAATATATGTTACTAAGCCTACTGGGATACTAGTTTCTATGAACTCACACGTTTACTTTCATGAACAATTACTTCGTTTACTGACATTATTTCAGTGTACCAGAAGCAGCAACAGCTTATGGAAACACATTAAACCTAGAATCAAAACACCCTGTACTCAAGAACAAACACTTTTTTCTAAGCAGGAGATGTTAAACCTTTTCCCCTTTCTAGCAGTGGACCACTACAGAGATAAATCTGCACAGACTTTCTGTAACCTAGAGGAAGTTAAGATTCAATCTCAAGGAATAAAAATTAGGAAGTTTACTTAGAAAAAAAAAGGGAGGGGGAGGGAGGATAACTAGAAGAATGGAACTTTTAACAATGTCATGAAGACTACTTAAGGACATCTTACAAAGAGCTCAGGTCAATGGAAGTCACCACAGAAAAACTTTGAGAGGAGACAAATTCAGAACTGGGAGATAAGACAAATTCAAACACCTAAATAGCAGGGCATGGAAGATTAGAAAACAGAGGCCACACTTCAAGAAGTCCACATGATTACAGTAGGAAGAATCAATTTGTGGCAGATTAAATATTAAAATGTAATAAGGCTGTCCAAGAGTTTGTGATATTAGTGAGTTAGTAAAAAGAGTCAAACCCAGTAAGAACTCTTCCTCCAAAGGCTTCAGATATAAGAAGCCTGACAGGTTGTCCATAAGGCCAACTCCTGATCAAACTGTAAAAGAAACAATCAGATAATAGAATATTGTGGAAGCAGTAAAGTAGTCCTGTGTTCATTGCAGAAAAAATTTGGAATATTTGGAGCATTCCAGTGTTGGCAACCTCCCTCACAGGAGCTCATTCCTTTAAGGTGAACATCAAGGGAAAAAGACTGGTCTTCCTCTTCTGAGACACTGTGGTTAATGGAGTCTCATCTTCATTTCCAATAATAATTAGCAATAGACTCAACATCTTCTCTTTTAGCTGACATCTGATAATCTTTTTCAATTATATTCTGCTTTTCCAGATCTACTGTAGGATGGTTGGATTCCAACCATCTTTTCCAATCTAAATGATTCTATGAGTCTATGTTAGATTGACTTTTCTTCTTACAATATTACAATAGGCGTCATGCAATGTGCTGGTAATCTGGCCCATTGAAAGGTCTTTCCTATTGTCTTGGTTCAGCATCTCTAACCTTCTAAAGCTTCCAAAAAGCAGTAGAAACTTAGTTTTTCCTATGTTTAAACTGAAGCATCAACTGCTTTTAGAGAGTAACAGAAGTTTGCAGCTAGCATGGTGTTTGCATGGAAGGCTTACGTCAAGAACTGTGAATCTTATTCCTCCAGTAGCTAGGCAATTGTAAGCACTTCAGTAAAATCATTTTGTTGCTGTTAGTTGATCGTTTGGTTGTTTCAGAGCAAAATCAGTCAAGACTTCTCTTACTGTGTCCTGGACTTTCCTCATTATACTTCTTCTAATTAGATGAAAGATTTTTTTTGCACTACTTCACTCCTGTACTTGGTACCTGATAGGCCCAGTAGTTCTGGGTACATGAACTTTACCTAATTATCACAAGGAAAATACACTAATTCTGTTACACATCTGTGTTCTATTCAATTCAATGATTAGACATTTCTCCACCTAAGACATGTTCATAATGTTTACCAGCAAGTGCTCAAAATAATAAACTCCTCCTTAAAAAATTATCCTAACTCTATTGCCTCTCCAATCAAAGAGGCTGTGTGAAGTCCGCAAAGAACACTGCATGATAAAACTTCATAAAATAATCTCACATTTTCCTGGAAGTAGAGGCAATGATAAGGTAAACCCCAAGTTTTAAAAGCTTCAGTATTGGATAGAGGGAGTTAGAATTTGCAGCTATTGCCCTAAAACCACAAAACATGGAATCATGTGAAACTAAACCAAAACCACAAACACATGATTTCATAAACAGAGGACTTTCTGATTGGAAGCTAAGGTAAGCAACACAGAAGGTAAGCAACAACAATAAGCAACTTCTAACTAGAACTTCCCAGGTTTCCTTAACGTGGCTTTTCTTCTGATACCAGACAGTAAAATGGTTACCAATTTACTAAGTCCTTTGTTGATGCTTTGATGTATCTGCATTTTTTAAGAGAAAGAACACAAAGAGGAAGAGAGGAGGGAACTGTCTAATTAATTTGTAGGAATTTCAATAGATTCTAATCAATTTGTAGGAATTTTAATAGATTCTAATCTTATTTGGGCTCCACTCCAAGAACCATCTAAAAAATAGAAAGGCTTCTTGAATTTAGTCATAGCTGAATAAAACCTTTTAAATATGAGTCTTGACACTACTTTAATTATGGATCTTCTCCAGCACCTTCATGTAAAATATTACTTCTGCAAAATAGTTTTGTCCAGAAAAAACTGTTTTTTATATACAATGGCAAACATAATTACTCCCAGTTCTCACTAAGTAATTATTAAGTAATTATTGTACAAGTAATTAAAATATTGCAATTTAATAAATTGCAATTAAAAGTATATCTAATTTATATGCATACTTGCACTAAGGTTTTATTGCCCTTTCTGTTATCTAAATTTGACTACAAATTGCAGTAAGTTTAGTTGCTCATGTAGACTTTATTCACAACAGTGTCAAATGTCTCAAGTGTAGTTTACACTGAACAATCAGAAGACTTTTTTTGTGAACCTTATGTGTAACAACCATGTAAAATTCCCCCAAAATTAGTCTGAAAGTTATGTATAAATTAATACAGAATTCCAATACCCACTGTTACATTTAAGCAGTTTCTAGGAATATTTTTTTTTATTTCATCTTCATGTTTGGTGTAATTTGTGGGTTTAAACATGTATTTTGCAATGTTTTGTATAAGATAATTTGTATTTCAGTGCATCTGAGGTAGACTTCAACTGCAATATCATTCATAGGATATTAACTCTAGAGGTGGTAGTGTGAAAAGATTTTAGCTTACCTGGTCTTATTTCTCTGGTTAATATGGTTTCATCAATTTTAAGATAGTATGATGTTCTGTATACTGATGCATAGTCCAACTGCAAGATTAATTTAGTAGGCTCTTGTGTTTGACTCATTAGATTTTAGATTCAATGTGATTTTTTTCTTGGCTTTATTATGGATGGAATTAGCTAATTGCTCGTCTTGAATGAGAACATATTCACTCTTTATTTCCCTTATTGAGTTCACTTTCTCTAATGAAAGCAGACAGCAATTTAACTTATTTAATCAATGTACAAAGTTTATAAGCATTCTAGGCAATATAATTTACAATTTAAACAACCAAATTGCTTTCTGACAATGTCAGAATTTCCACACTGGTTAGACCACTAGTCTTATTTGTTTATTGAAATCTCATTTGTAGTGTACATGATCAGATCTATAAAGAAAAAATGTTAAGATCTACTGTATTCAGTTTCTGTTTGTAGAAAAAAAAGTAATCTGTAAGCCAGTCTTATCTTCATCATCACGCAACATATCAATAATTTTTGTGCTAATCTTAGATTTAGTTATTTCATATTTACTTCAAATAACTTAATGAAAAAGGAACTTGGAATCAATCTCAGCAAAAACACATACGATAAAACCCAATATGATTAGTTTTTGAGACCTGTGGTAGAAGTAGAGGGAAAAACATAAATTGTAATCTGTGTGATGAAAAGCAAAAACAAAACAAAACTAAAAAAAAAAAAAAAAAACAAAAAGCCAACATGCCTGTATTTAAACTAATGTGTAAGAAATTTTGTAGCTTTATAGTGTAAATAAAAATGTTGAATTATAAAGTACTAAAATATCTTTTCTCTCCCCCAGTTTACAAATTTCATAGAAGCACAGAAGAGAGTCTCGAGGATCATCTGGTCCAGCTCCTGGCCCCACACAAGACCATCCCCAAGCGTCTTACCTAGTGCCTGAGAGTATCATACACTTCTTGAACTCTGTCAGGCTTGGTGCTGTGACCACTTCTCTATGGAGCCTATCCCAGGACTCAACCACCCCCTGGATGATAGAACCTTTGTCTAATATCCTACCCAAACCTCCTCTGACACAATTTCAGGCCATTCCCTCAGGTGCTGTCACTGGTCACCACAGAGAAGAGATCAGTGTCTGTCCTTCCTCTTCCCCTCACAAAGTTGTAACTGCAATGAGGTCTCCCTTCAGTCTCCTCCAGGCTAAACAATCTTCAAATTTCCAACTATATAGAGAAATTAAGTCTGCATAGGATAACATATGTAAATACACTACGCAGTAGTGTTTTAGACTGAGTCATATTTTTAGGTCAAATTGAAAAACTATATATCTTGGGTTTATAGACAATTTGTGTCAAGAGGTGGGAAATCCAATGGAAACTCCTTCCTCCAAATTATTATAAATTTGAATTATGAGACATTCAAGTAAAGTATAGATTATTATCATTTATTGAAACAGAGAATGCAACAAAACAAAACAACAACCAAATAACAGAAAATGTCACCCAAAAATCACTCTTTCCCTTTTTCACCACCGAGGTGGAATACAGGCAGTCTCAACACTGTCACATGGTCCCAGCAGTGAGGTGGCTGCCACATGGAAGTGACAACAATGGTTGCAGGTGGTGGCAAACCAGAAGGTTGGAGAGGCGGGCAGCATCAAGGTGGTGACAAGAGTGAGAGCAGTGGTAGCGACTGCACGGACTTTCTGGGTTCTCTGGCAGGTGTGAGAGCAAGCAGACCCAGAACTCTTGGTCCCCCTTATCCCAGCCCAGTTCTTGAGGGACCTTTGTCCCAGGGATCTTGTCCCCTCCACCCCTGTCACCCACTCCTGTTCTTTAATGGCCAGCATGCTGGCAGTGGCTCCATGTGTTACTGTCGCTGTGCCTCTGCCCCTCCTCATGGTGCATGGAAAATTTTAACAAGCCTAAACTGCAACATATATGGGTAGCTATAGATAGATGGGTAGATATTTATTCATGATTGTGTACATTATAAAATATAAACACCAGTATTTTAACTCTTCATATTCATATTCCATGAGAAGGTTTTACAGTCAGGAATATTCATCTGAATAGGAAAGCACTCATTCTGATTGAAAATATTGCATATTGTTCAATTTCTTTTCCAACTTTAATGTAATATTGTGCACCTTGAAGTCCTTCAGATTTCTCTCTGGCTGTTATCCTAGCAAATATGCGTTTCAACACAGCATTGATGGAATTAAATTTATACACTGGTTTCTGTAGTTATTGATCCCATATTGCTAAGACAAATGCATAAAAGAAAAATGAAATGGAAAAGTAATTTGGAAATAAGTTTTTTAAAAGGTATAAACAGTGCTCATAACGCTCAGATTNTAATCAGACCAGTGGATGTTTAGGATTTTACAGAGTCAGGGCTGATGGAAACATCTGAGGAGTCACAGGTGGTGGTGGTAGATGACCCATGATTCAGACCTGTATATAAGCTTCAATGATTGCCATGATTTAACTCAGTTTCACCTATGAAAATTATATTATAAAAATTTAATATGAATTATTCTATCATCACCTTCTTATCCATATTCCTTAGTATCTGAATTATTTTAATACATAAAATTTATAGTAATATGTTTGTCACAATTTAACCATGATTATTTAGTATTGTTAGATTTTATAGCATCAAACTACTTAATTCAGCTTCTGGAAAGTCTAGTGACTGAACAATTTTTAGCATAATCAAGGACAAGTCTGCAGCATTGTAATTCTAAAGGCAGTTTAATGGGTAGAGATTCATGTATGTGGAGAAAGAGAAAGAAAATAACAGATTCTGTATCTCATGAATGATCACAACAGACCTCCAAATCTTCAGACTTAGCAAAACTAGAGAGCTTAAGAGGACAACCTAAGAGAGAAACTGTTTATGAGAGAGCAACCTGAGCACAGTGCTGTGAATCAGAGATCAGAAAAGAGCTGAGACAGAGCCTTGTAGAAATATTTCCAGGAGAAATATATATTTATATCTGATAAAAGAATGGGTTTTGAGGAACTAAGCATGCAAATAATTAAATGCGTAAGTAGAGAGCAATTACTACCTTTGCTACACTAACTAAAGTGATGATGTTTTTTGTAGCAGCTGTAATATTACTTGTTTATAATGCAGAGGAACTGTCTGGAATTGGAGAATCTTATCCACTTTTCCCCTGTAAAGATTGATGTGACTGAAAAATGGCAAATGTTGAACAAAATCAAAGAATTCTTTAAGAACAGTGAAGACTATAGTGATCGCTTTTCACCTCACTTTCACTGCTCATAGAAAATGTTGACTTTCAAGGACAATAGGGGCCATCATAACATCTTTCATGTTATTTCTTGAAATATTGGAGGTGAAGTGACTGTTTGAGAAACATAAATTAAATGCAAAATGGTTTTTGAAAACAATGGAAACACAATAAAACTTTACAACTGAGATATCCAGATTTGCATAATAGAAATACTCAAATCCATGAATTCTGCAAACTGGCCATATTGCCAATGTTTTATATATTTCAATGCATGGGTCAATTCCATAGTTATTCTTGATTTCTCAAAAATATTGCCTCATTATGTTTTCAACTCTCATTTTTTTTTAGATATCAAAGTGGTAAAGTATAAAATAAAACTAACTAACACTGTTATAGAAATAGTTATGAATCAAAAAAATTGAACAAATCAGGGGAGGCTTGCAAAATTAAAATACGTCTGTCTTATAATTTAAAATTACAAACTCATGAAAAAAATTCTATGCTGGTTAAAATTTTGAAACACGGAAATGTTTGTGATTATCATTTTCGCAATCCTAACAGGCACCTTAAGAAGGAATAACACAGGGCTTGTAAATCTTTTTATTGACGCTTAAATACTATCTTGACATATTTATGTTTAGTTCTTGTTTTTAAGACTGAGAAAAAGCAAGATTCTCTCCTCTTTGTTGTCCTTGTCTATTTTACCTGCCATTACTACAGCAGCAGAATTTCTGCAGTTAAGCTTAAGAGTTTCACTGACTGACTCTGATATTTTTTTTATTTAATAACTGAATTGAAAAGGAGAACTCTTTTTCCTCATCCTCATTCTTTATGTGAAACAATCCTAAAACTTTGTTGAGGTTGAAGTCTGTTCATTTTAAAAACAGTGCATAACAGTGCATTGTGCTGTCCTTGAATTCAGTGTTTTCCTGTCTTAGGTATAAAATTTTGATCTTGAGAACACTTACATAATGTTCTTTCTGTTGCAAAGACCCTGAGCAGTGGACCTCAGTTGATATGTCTTGAGCATGTCTCTCCTCCCTCAATGATGTTCTTCCACTTCCATCAGCATTTTACCCTTACTGATTCTCACATATGGCAAATCAGCAGTTTGAAACATAAACTAAAGAGGATGATGAAATAGTAATTGTTTGCCTATCTAAAATTTCAAAATAAACCATGACTGATGTCGAACTGACAATCAAATAGGAGCAGACTCAAGTGTTGTTCAAACCTATCTATTTTTCATATTAATCAAGATTGTATACTATCCGCTATGTGATTGCAGAGGAGAGAAGCTCACTTTACATTGAGCTGAGAAATGTAGAGTGAATCTTTTCCATAATTCAACAGGTACTCACTTTGATTCTTTACCATAAAATATGAAAGTTTAAGATCTACTTGAAGGTAATAGGGCAAGGAGAGAGAGAAAGTGTATTAGGTTTAACTGCCACTTCCCTGGGCAGCCTGTTCCAGGACCCAGTCATCCACTGGGTGAGGAACTTTTTTCTAATATCCAACC
>VWZF01006846.1:79530-97442 GCA_013396755.1 Sclerurus mexicanus | reverse complement strand
CCCCCCGCCCGCCCCGAGCATCCTCCGGCCCCGGGCTGAGCACCAGCGGCCCCGCGGCAGCTCCGGGGCGCGGCCGCCCCATCCCCCTCCATCCCCGGCTCCATCCCCATCCCCGGCCNCCCCCGGCCCCACCCAGGGCAGGGAGCAGTTCCAGGCGGGGAGCGACCCCTCCGGGCCCACTTAGCAAAGGCCAGGCAGCCCCCGGGCGGGCCCCCCCATCACTTCTGCCGCTTGTAGATCTTCTGTGCAAGACCCAGGAAGATTTCGCGGGGCAGGCGCTGGGCGTGCCGCCCGATCAGCTCCTGCAGCCGCCGGTAGCTGCTCTCCTCGTACTCCCGGAAAGCCGCCTCCATGCCCAGCGCACTGTAGAGCTCCTTCACCTTCGCCACCTTCTCGGGCTCCTTACAGCCATAGTTCTCCTGGGGGAACCCCCAGGCCCAGCTCATGGTGCTGCTCCATCAGGATGAGTTTTGTTCTCCCTGCTGCCCTCCCGTCCTGCTCACATCCCTCTTCCCAGCCAGGTGACAGCCCAACGCTTGGCATTTCGGGTGTACATCCCACTGCACCCCCTCTCCCGGGTCTGTGATCCCAGATTTACCTCCAGGATCTGCCTCTGCTCTGGTGTGACCCGGCGCAGACACTCCACCACCAGCCAGCTGCACTTGTTGTCCTGGATGTCAGTGCCAACCTTCCCCGTCAGGGCAGGGTCCCCATAGCAGTCCAGGTAATCATCCTGTGCCACCACGGAAACACCTGAGTGCCACAGCCAGCACCTGGCAAAGCACCGAGGGCTGCAGAGCCACCTCCTACCTGGATCTGAAAGAACTCCCCCATCTCCAGCAGGATGGCTTTGGCATTGTCGTGCTCCTCCTTACTGTCAATACCAACCTGAGGAGTGGGGATGGAATATCAGGAATAAAGCCTTCCAGCACCTGCCTTCCAGCACCTGCCCTCCTGAACAGCTGCCCACGAGGGCGAGGCCCCTCCTGAGCCCCCTCCCACCACACTCACCATGTACATGGCAGCAGCCACGGGCAGGTAGAAGGAGTAAAACGCCGTCTTGTACTTCACAATCGCCTTATACCTGCAGCAGAGGAACCAGGCTCAGCACGTGAGGGCCAGAGGGGACCAGCAGCTCTCCCAAAATCAGCCCCTGGACCAGGTTGAGGTCACGGCTGTGTCTGACACAGCCAGGGAAGGGCCACAACTCTGCCCCCGTTACCGCTGCTCGCTGAAGCGGCTCAGATCCACCTGAGACACAGGAGCAGTGATGAGGTCCAGCATCTGCCCCAGCTCTGTCTGGTAGCCCGTCTGGAGAGGAAAGAAAGGATTTGTGGGCTTGTTTCAGCCTTCCAGCACTTGAAGGGGCTTATAAAAAAAACGGAGAGTGACTTTTTACATGGGCAGAAGTGACAGAACAAGGGGGAATGGTTTTAAACTCAGAGAGGAGAGATTCAGATGAGGCATTACAAAGAAATCCATCCCTGTGAAGTTGGCAGGCCCTGGCACAGGTTACCCGGGGAAGCTGTGGCTGCCCCTGGATCCCTGGAAGTGTCCAAGGCCAGGTTGGACGGGGCTTGGAGCAACCTGGGATGGTGGAAGGTGTCCCTGTCCATGGCAGGGGGTAGAACTAGATGAACTTTAAGGTCCCTTCCCACCCAAACCAACCAGTGACTCCACGATTTATTCCCACAGTCCCCCAGCAAAGTCCCGACCACACAGTGCACACCCCAAGCCCAGTGGGGTCAGAAGGAAGGTCGCAGGTCCAGCAGGATACCCAGGAACTTCAGGAACACTCCGAGACCCACAGACCTCCAGAAAGGGCCCAGAGGCCGGGCAGTGCCGTGGGGAGGGAGGGCTGGGCCAGGCTCAGGCTCACCTGCAGGAAGAGCTCCAGCAGGTGCAGGTAGTAGGGCCGGTCCCCGCAGTAGCGCTTCAGCAGCCGGTACACCGAGGACTCCAGCAGAAAGGCGTCATTGATGGCATCCAGCCCAATCCCCTCCTGCTCCAGGGAGGCAGGGAGAGGTGTCACAAAGCCCTCCTTGAGCCCCCACAGGACCCCCAGTGAAGAGGGGGCTCCTGAATTGTTCTCACCTTCTTGTACCAGCAGAGCTGCCCGCGGCGCGTCAGGGATGCATCCATGATGTCATCAGCCACCAGGAAAAAGGCTTGGAACTGTGAGAGGCCGGGTTAGGGGGCAGGCAGGGGGGGTGATGCCTTAAAATCTGCGTTATACAGGCTTGAGCATAACCCTTTCAGTAGCACTTTAGCTAAGTACCTTTGTATCAGATTCACGAAATGTCATTTAATGTTCCTCCTCCAGCATTTCAGTGGATAAAGATTTTAGCAAGAACATCTAGTTTGTATAGAATGTACCCAGAAAAACATAATGGGCACATAGTCTGGGTTAACTCTAGTCCAGAAACCTTGACATGATTCCAAGCAGGACAGAGATGATGAAGAGGAAGAGAAGATGAAGATAAAGGGTTGTCAGGAACTCGGACTCATTTCGGGGAGGATGGTACTAAGGGAGGGACACGTTTGGAAGTGGGTGTAATTAAGTAATACTTTGAAATGTTGATTAGGTAACTCAATAAAAGCAAGGGCCTTTTGTAACTCTGCATGCACACTTTGGAAGAAATTAGATTCTCGTGCTTCCAACATCACAATAAACGGGATGCTGCCTGCTAAAACTCACAGACTGAGTCTTTGAGGGGCCGATTTTCGGCACCCAGGGGGTGCCCAGGGGGTGCCCTCCCAGCTCTCACCAGCTCGATGCACCAGCCCACGGCCAGGGCGCAGCGGAGGCTCTCGGGGTCCTGCTGCCCGGGCCCCGCCAGCTGCCGGAACGCGGCCAGCACCGTCATCCCGCGGTTGCACTTCCCGCCGGGCACGTTGTACTCCAGCACCTGCGGGGTGGCAGGGACATGGGCAGCGCCGGTCCCGCAGTCCCGGTCCCGCAATCCCGGTCCCGCAGTCCCGGTCCCGCAATCCCGGTCCCGCAGTCCCGGTCCCGCAGTCCCGGTCCCGCAGTCCCAGTCTCGCAATCTCGGTCCCGCAGTCCCGGTCCCGCAATCCCGGTCTCGCAATCCCGGTCCCGCAATCCCGGTCCCGCAATCCCGGTCTCGCAATCCCGGTCCCGCAATCCCGGTCTCGCAATCCCGGTCCCGCAATCCCGGTCCCGCAATCCCGGTCTCGCAATCCCGGTCCCGCAATCCCGGTCTCGCAATCCCGGTCCCGCAATCCCGGTCCCGCAATCCCGGTCTCGCAATCCCGGTCCCGCAATCCCGGTCTCGCAATCCCGGTCCCGCAATCCCGGTCCCGCAATCCCGGTCTCGCAATCCCGGTCCCGCAATCCCGGTCTCGCAATCCCGGTCCCGCAATCCCGGTCCCGCAATCCCGGTCTCGCAATCCCGGTCCCGCAATCCCGGTCTCGCAATCCCGGTCCCGCAATCCCGGTCCCGCAATCCCGGTCTCGCAATCCCGGTCCCGCAATCCCGGTCTCGCAATCCCGGTCCCGCAATCCCGGTCCCGCAATCCCGGTCTCGCAATCCCGGTCCCGCAATCCCGGTCTCGCAATCCCGGTCCCGCAATCCCGGTCCCGCAATCCCGGTCTCGCAATCCCGGTCCCGCAATCCCGGTCTCGCAATCCCGGTCCCGCAATCCCGGTCCCGCAATCCCGGTCTCGCAATCCCGGTCCCGCAATCCCGGTCCCGCAATCCCGGTCTCGCAATCCCGGTCCCGCAATCCCGGTCCCGCAATCCCGGTCTCGCAATCCCGGTCCCGCAATCCCGGTCCCGCAATCCCGGTCTCGCAATCCCGGTCCCGCAATCCCGGTCCCGCAATCCCGGTCTCGCAATCCCGGTCCCGCAATCCCGGTCCCGCAATCCCGGTCTCGCAATCCCGGTCCCGCAATCCCGGTCCCGCAATCCCGGTCTCGCAATCCCGGTCCCGCAATCCCGGTCCCGCAATCCCGGTCTCGCAATCCCGGTCCCGCAATCCCGGTCCCGCAATCCCGGTCTCGCAATCCCGGTCCCGCAATCCCGGTCCCGCAATCCCGGTCTCGCAATCCCGGTCCCGCAATCCCGGTCCCGCAATCCCGGTCTCGCAATCCCGGTCCCGCAATCCCGGTCCCGCAATCCCGGTCTCGCAATCCCGGTCCCGCAATCCCGGTCCCGCAATCCCGGTCTCGCAATCCCGGTCCCGCAATCCCGGTCCCGCAATCCCGGTCTCGCAATCCCGGTCCCGCAATCCCGGTCCCGCAATCCCGGTCTCGCAATCCCGGTCCCGCAATCCCGGTCCCGCAATCCCGGTCTCGCAATCCCGGTCCCGCAATCCCGGTCCCGCAATCCCGGTCTCGCAATCCCGGTCCCGCAATCCCGGTCCCGCAATCCCGGTCTCGCAATCCCGGTCCCGCAATCCCGGTCCCGCAATCCCGGTCTCGCAATCCCGGTCCCGCAATCCCGGTCCCGCAATCCCGGTCTCGCAATCCCGGTCCCGCAATCCCGGTCCCGCAATCCCGGTCTCGCAATCCCGGTCCCGCAATCCCGGTCCCGCAATCCCGGTCTCGCAATCCCGGTCCCGCAATCCCGGTCCCGCAATCCCGGTCTCGCAATCCCGGTCCCGCAATCCCGGTCCCGCAATCCCGGTCTCGCAATCCCGGTCCCGCAATCCCGGTCCCGCAANGATGAGCTCGAGGAGATGAGCCAATAGGAGCGCGCGAGGGGCGGGACCGAGGTTGGTGATTGGTGGAGGGGGAGAATGGGACGAGTACTCAGGCGGGGGGCGTGGCCAAGGGGCTGAGAAGGCGGGGCCGGAAAAACACCTGGCAGGTGAACGGGACGGGGGTGCGGGCACCTGGAGCGGGACAGGTGTGCCCTGCACCTGGGGGGGAGCTGGGCGAGTGGGGTGCCCTACAGGTATGGGGTGCAGTACAGGTATGGGGTGTCATACAGGTGTGGAGTGTTATACAGGTGTGGGGTGCAGTACAGGTATGAGGCATCGTACAGGTATGGGGTGTCATACAGGTATGGGGCGCCATAGAGGTGTGGGGTGCTGTACAGGTAGGGGATGCTGTGCAGGTATGGAGTGTCATACAGGTATGGGGTGTCATACAGGTGTGGGGTGTCATACAGGTGTGAGATGCCATAGAGGTGTGGGGTGCTGTGCAGGCATGAGGCACTGTACAGGTATGGAGTGTCATACAGGTATGGGGTGTCGTATAGGTATGAGGAATCATACAGGTATGGCGTGCCATACAGGTGTGGGGTGCCCTACAGATACAGGGTGTCTTACAGGTGTGGGGTGCTGTACAGGTATGGGGTACCATAAAGTTATGGGTGTCCTACAGGTATGGGGTGCCATACAGGTATGTGGTACCATACAGGTGGGGGGTGTCATACAGGTGTGAGGCATCGTACAGGTATAGAGTGCTGTTCAGGTATGGGATGCTGCACACGTATGTGTTGTCATACAGGTATGGGGTGTCATACAGGTGTGGAGTGTTATACAGGTGTGGGGTGCAGTACAGGTATGAGGCATCGTACAGGTATGGGGTGTCATACAGGTATGGGGCGCCATAGAGGTGTGGGGTGCTGTACAGGTNGACGAGGACTCAGGCGGGGGGGCGTGGCCAAGGGGGCGTGGCCAAGGGGCTGAGAAGGCGGGGCCGGAAAAACACCTGGCAGGTGAACGGGACGGGGGTGCGGGCACCTGGAGCGGGACAGGTGTGCCCTGCACCTGGGGGGGAGCTGGGCGAGTGGGGTGCCCTACAGGTATGGGGTGCAGTACAGGTATGGAGTGCCATGCAGGTGTGGGGTGCCATTCAGGTGTGGGGTGCAGCACAGGTTCAGTGCAGATGTGGGATGTTATGTGGACGTGGGGTGCCGTGCAGTTGGCATGTTCTGTGCATGTGGGGCGTGGGGTGCAGTACAGGTATGGAGTGCCATGCAGGTGTGGGGTGCCATTCAGGTGTGGGGTGCAGTACAGGTGTGGCAGTCCATGCAGGTGTGGGTGCCATGCACGTGTGGGTGCAGCACAGTTATGGAGTGTCATACAGGTATGGGGTGTCATACAGGTATGGGGTGTCATACAGGTGTGGAGTACAGAACAGGTGTTGGTGCAGCACAGATGTGGGGTTCCATGCACAGGTGTGGGGTTCCATGCAGGTGTGGGGTATCGCGTGATTGTGGGGTGCAGTGGAAGTGTGGGATGCCGTTCGTGTACAGGGTGGAGTGCAGGTGTGGGTGCTGTGTGGGGTTCCATGCAGGTGTGGGGTGCAGCACAGGTGTATGGCACTGTGCAGGTGTGGGGTGCAGCACAGGTGTGGGGTGCTGTGCAGGTGTATGGCACTGTGCAGGTGTGAGGTGCAGCACAGGTAGTGGGTGCCATGCCGGTATGGGGTACAATCCAGCTGTGGGACACTGCAGGTGCCACACAGGTATGAGAGGCAGTGCAGGTGTGGGACCCTGTGCAGGTGTAGGTGCTGTGCAGGTGTGGGTGCTGTGCAGGTGCCAGTGCTGTGCAGGTGGCTGTGCGTGGGTGAGACCCCGCATCCGAGGGGGTCCAGCTCCCCATCGACCCTCGAGGGGACCCTGCAGGAGTGACCTGGCCCGAGGACCCGCTGGGTGGGCACAGTCGGTGGCACCTTCCCCGGCCGCTGCCCGCAGCTCCTGCCCGGAATGGCGTCCGCCCCGAATCCCCCTAATCCCGGCTCACCCGAGTTAATTAATCCCTTCGTGCTGCCCGCTAATCCCCCTCCCGCCACCGACGCCGGGGACGCGGGGGCTCGGGGCAGAGTCACCGGCCCCAGGGACGGGTGTCCTTGGGGAACGGACACCGGGGGAGGGCAGGGGGGCTCTCGCCTCACCCCCGGGGCTCTGCCCTCACTCCGGGGCGGGCAGCGGGGCTCTGCCCGCATCCTCGGGCTCTGCGGGGCCCCCGCACACCGGGGCTCTGTCCACACTCTCAGGGCTTTGTTCGCACTCTCGGGGCTCTGCCCTAACCCCGGGCGAGCAGCGGGGGCTCCGCCGTGCCCGGGATGGGGTGGGCGCCGGCCGGTCCCTTGTCCCGCTGCCTCAGCCGCCCGAGCGCAGCCCCGCCGGTGGGGTGTGGGGCACAGGTTGGATGGAGCAGTGCTGGACTAGGAACAGGACACGGGATGCAGGCTGGAATTCATTCCCAAGGGATGCTCCTTCGGCCGCAGAGCGGCTCGGGGCCGGGCAGCCCCCGCGCCCCCTTAATCGGGCTGGCTGCAGTGTAATCTGAAATAATCAAATTAGAGAGAAACCGCTAATCAGCGCTGAGCTCATCGTGTGTCACGGAGCCTAATTGCTGCGGGGGGCCTGGGGGGGCTGCCAGCAGCGCCCTGTGGGCAGGGGCTGCCCCGGGGATGTGGGGCTGCCGTGGGGGAGTCGGCGGGGCAGAGCGGGGTGGCTGCCGGCACCCGTGTCCTGCCTGTGACTGTGTTCTACCTGCGCCCAGATCCTGCCTGTGCCCTGCCCGACTCCTGCCTGTGCTTGCGTGCTGCCTGCAGCCACGTCCTGCCTGCGCCTTTGCTCTGCCTGCACCTGCGCCTTGCCTGCATCCTGCCTGCATCCTGCCTGTACCTGAGGCCTGGCTGCACCTTTGTCCTGACTGAGCCCTGCCTGCTCCCATGTTCTTCCTGTGCCCTGCCTGAGTCCTGCCCGTCCTTGCCTCCTGCCTGCACCTGCTTCCAGCCTTCACACGCATCCTGCCTGCACCTGTGTCCCGCCTGTGCCCATGTCCTGCCTGCACCTGCAGCTGTGTCCTGTCTGCACCAGCACCTTGCCTGTATCCTGCTTGTGTCCTGCCTGGACCTGTGTCCTGCCTGTGCCTGTGTCCTGCCTGCACCTGTGTCCTGTCTGTACCCACGCCCTGCCTGCATCTGCACCCTGTGTCCTGCCTGACCCCGTGCCCTGCCTGCCCCCACATCCTGCCTGCCCCCTGCCTGTGCCATGCTGAGGGTGCTGCGGTGGGTGCTGCCGTGAGCAGGGTGCAGGCAGAGCACACCTGTGCCCCGAGAGCCGTGCCAGGTGAGCGGCAGAGCAAACACTGCAGTGGCCGAGGCCCCCCCAGCCCACCTTGCACTGTGTGACCTTCATTTAATGGCGCTAATGCCTCGAGTCTGCTCTGCAATCAAACCTGCCCCTCCCCCCGTTAATAAAGGGAAGGGAGATGGAAGGGGAAAATAACCAAAGATTAAACATTAATCTCCCTGGGGCCGAAAGTGAGCGGGGTGGGCGGGAGGGGACCTGTTGCCTTTGGGCTCCTGCTTTGCCTCCCGGGTGGGTCTGTGGGGCCAGAGGGAGACCCCTCGATGGGCTCCCGAGGATGTCCCGGCTGCTGCCGGCTCTTCAGAGGCCTGGGGGACTGCAGCATCCCCGCTGTCCCATCCCATCCCCGGGCAGGGCGCCGGGGGACCACAGGCAGTGCAGAAAGAGGGTCCCCCAGACCAGCTCAGAATCTCTCTTTATTATTTAAATCCATTATGTACAACGACCAAAAATAAAAAAACGCTTTTAAATTCTCTGCGATATGAAAACTACAAGCTCTGTACATCGACTGCCGTGAGTGCAAGAGTGGAGGATCATGGTCTTTGGTGGCTAAACTCGCGCACGGCCGGGCCCCCCCGGACCCCTCCAGCCGCCCCTTTGCGCCTCCCCACCGGGATGAGCGCCGGGCAGGTGACACGGTGATGGGAGCACAGGGTGGCTCTGGCTCCCAGCACGGGGCTGTGGCGTGAGGAGGGTGCACCAGTGGCTGGAGGGAGCAGAGCCGTGCCCAGTGCCATCCGGGCCGGCCCGTGTGCTCTGCGGGGACACCGGGGTGGCCGCTAAGACATCTACATCACGCAGCGTGGACACAGCCCGGGGACATCGGACACAGGGCCCAGCTGCAGACCGCTGCCCGAGGGGCTGCCCGGGAGACACCGACCACGGGGATGGAGTGGGACGTGGGGGTGGGCAAGGAAGGGGAGTTGAAGTCCATGGAAAAAAGGCAGTGCTGGATATCCCCTCTGGCTGTGCCGGGATTCCTGGGGGCCTGCTGCGCCCCGCAGGGTGGGCTCTTGGAGCAGCCCTGCTCTCTGGACTGCTCCCGGCATCCCAAAACACGAGGGGGGAGAACTGAAGACCTCACTTGGATAAGTACCACAGGGAACGTGACCTCGCCTGCTGTGCCGGGGGTCCGGCGGGCCCCGCCCGGAGCCAGCCGAGCCCCAGAGCAGGACACAAGCCGTGGCTTCTGACTCCGGGAGTGGGAAGCAGCTCGCACAGCGTGGCAGGGTCGGAGGGGACACTACTCTAACCAGGACTGAACACGGTTTGGCCCAAAGCGACACTGTAAGCAGAGCTCGGCTGCTCGGCAGAGCCATGACTCGAACACACATTGCAGACTACTGGCTCTGGAGGGGCGGTGTGGGGTGGCTGCGGGGACTCCAGGTCCCTGGCCGAGGAGGGTGATCCCACAGCCCCCGCATCTGTCCCCGGGCGCTGCCCGGGGCTGGCGTCTCTTGGCGACAGCCTTTCACTCGCTGCGGTGCTGGTGACTGACATCTCCAGGCAACCTGGAAACGGGACCGCAGGGCAGGGCAGGGGGAGCAGAGCTCGGGCTGAGCACCCTCCTGGAACCACAGCGGGGTTGCCCCAGACTGATCCTCTGAACATCCTCCTGGAGCCACAGGCAGTGGGGTCCCCCAAGGCTGCCCCCATGCCAAGGTCCAGGCCACAGTGCCTGGATGTGGGGCAGAGCCCTGTTTGGTGGCACATCCCAACCTTGCAGGGACTCAGCACCTCTGAGGCAAAATGCTCCCCCAAGCCCGGGAGGACTGGGGAGGCTGTTCACTGGAGACCCCTCTGCCCCCAGCTTTTCCACTTGGCACACCAGGGGAACCCTGCCTGGGACCCCCAGCTCCTGGTACCTGTCCCCAGGCCCCTGCTGGCCCCACTTTCTGCCTGCCCGGGGAGCTCCGGCCCCCTCCATCCACCCTGGCAGTGGAGCCCGGGGGGCTGCCTCTCCCGCCTCCCCCATAAAGCAAAGGCGCTGGGCAGAGCTCTCTGGGGATCGAGGTGAGCGTGAGGTGGCCACTGCTGTGACAGAGAACAAGCTGGAGGAGCTGCCAGCGCCAGCCCGGCCCCGAGGACGGGCCGTGGGATGCGCGGGCAGAGCGTGGGGGGCCCGGCCCCCAAGGGGCAGCTGTGGGGAGCTGAGCTCCCCAGAGAAGCCAGAGTTGGGGCAGGGGCTCTGACCTGTCCTGTGCCTCCGGGAGGAGGGCAGGATCGGGACAGATGGTGAAGGGGAGAGCCCGGACAGGGCCCCCCCTTGGGGCAGTCAGCAGAGCCCCCTCCTCATCCAGCTGGGCCAGCTCTGACGCTGCCCCGTGCCCATCCCTGTCGTGCCCCCGTGCCTGAAACAGCCCGTCCACGGCGCCGGGTGCTGCCTCTCATCTCTCCGTGCCCCGGACACGGCAGGGCTGGTGCTCAGCTTCTCCTGCCGCCCGTGCCGCCGGGGTGCCCGGGTCTCTCCTGCCTGCATGCAGGTGCCGCCGGGACTCACATGTTGGACGGGAGTTTGGGCTTCCCCGTTTCCACCTCGGGGCTGAAGGCCACGGAGCCCTTGCGGGAGGGACCTGCTGCCTGCCTGGACGTGGAGACCGGGGACTGCGGGGTGGACGCTCCGGGCGCGGAGCGGCCGGGCTGGGCCAGCGATCCTGAAGGCATCTGCTGCGGGTGTGAGGGCTGGGCTGGGACCCCCGGACACGGCTTGGCGAGGAGTCCGGCCACCGAGGGAGAGGACCTGCGGGCCAGGTTCCCCGCAGATTTCCTGCCTTGCTTCAAGGAGCTCCCGTCGGCTTGCTGGGCCACTTTGTTGGGGAGGGAGGGCTGGGAGGCGGAGAGCAGCCGGACATCCTGGGTGAGCCGCCCCACCGGCAGCCCCTGGATGCTCCTGTGCTTCACCAGCTGCTGGGGCTGCATCAGCAGGGAGATGTGGGAGCCGGTGGCTCGGGACAGGCTGTAGTGGAGCGTTCTCGCCGGCGGCAGCGCCTGCTCCGAGCTGGGGGACGCGGCCCCCGCCGCTTGCTGCAGCAGCGAGGTGGAGACCGAGGCGCCGCGGGACCTGGAGAGCTGGGGCTGGGGGCCGCCCGGGGGCTGCTTGGCCCCCGCTGGCATCTCCCCCCTCTGCGCTGCTCGTGGCGGGGGCTGCGCCCCATGGCTTGGTCTCTGGGCCCCGCTCTCCAGCGGCGCCTGGGACTGGACCATGGGGGATGAAGGAGAACCGGCAGCGGGTGTCTGCAGGTGGGACGGCGCTCCAGATGGGGAGCTCACGGAGGAGGGCCGGGAGCCCCCCAGGCTGGGCTGGGACCGGCGCACGGGCTTGGTGAGCAGGGTGGTGTCGGGCGAGAGCGGGCTGGAGATGGAGGAGGGCGGCAGGAAGATGTGGGCCTGCAGGCTGTGCTGGTGGGTCAGGGCGATGGCCACGTTGGTGGTGGCCGCGGCCGTCTGCAGGGGCGCGTGCACCAGCGGCTCCCAGATCACCGGCTTCCCGCTCAGCTCCCGGCCCATCGCCATCTGCTGCAGGTCCTGGATGTTGTGGGCCATGTCCTGGTCGTGCTTCACGATCTGCTGGATCATCTCGTTGTTCAAGGGCCCCGAGCTGTGCTCGGCTCGCTTGCGGAGCAGGATGGAGTTCTTTTTCCCTGGATGGGAGGCAGGAGTGTCACTAACCCTGCTCTCAGGGACGCTGCAGAGGGCAGGGTGGCAGCGGGGAAGGGACAGTAAAACCTCACCAGTGTGGCAGGGGAAGCAAGACCCTGGGGAAATGGGGGCTGGGGCAGAGGAAGCAGTAGGGACAAAACACAGAACGTGGAAGTCCTGGCTTCAAAGGGTCCAGACTGGGGGTTGGAGTTCTGCTTGTCCTTTGCAGGCAAGAGGAGGCAATAACAAGCATCCGGCCAGTGCCAGACAGTGCAGGTATGTGGGTGTTACAGTTTCCATGGGAAGCCTGTCCTATAACACTCTCTTGGAGGAAAGAGGGATCCTGGAGGCAGGCTCCTTCCCAGTGCACCTCTCCACCCTCATTGCTGGGCACCCGTGGGGCCGAGTGCTGTGATCCACAGGGTCCATGATGCTGTCGCCCGTGGTACCAGGGTGCTGTGGCCCCTGGGAGCGGGCACAGAGGTCAGTCCTCTGGGCCCAGGGGGTCAGTCCTCACCTATGCGGTCCAGCCGGTCCATGGCCACCGTCTCGAAGGCCCTGCGCATCATGGGGTACTCCTCCAGCACCTCGTTGAAGTTGTCCACGGACAGGGAGTAGAGGCGGCAGTAGGTGTCGGCTCTCACGCTGGCCGTGCGCCGGCCCCGTGTCAGCAGGCAGATCTCTGCAGGGAGACCCGGCTGGGGGTCAGGGTGAGGCTGCCATCCATCCCCTCCCCTGCCCAGCACCCCAACACCCTGCCCAGCACCCCAAAACTGTGCACAGAGCAGAGCACAGCTCAGGAGGAGGGACAGACCGGGGAGTCTGCACAGCCACAGCCATGCCCTTCTCCTCCCTCCCCAGGCCATGGAGACACACGCAGCAATGGCTGCTGTGATGGCCCGGCCTGTTTTCCTCCCAGGCTTGTCTCTGTAGGCTATAAACTGGCTCAGATGTTCTGCTCCAAAGCCCTGCTCCTTCCCAGCTGGTGGTGGGGTGGTGGTGGATACCCCTCTGCCCCAGACCTCAGGACTCCAGCTGCCCCTCCGATCCCACCTGCTGAGCAAAGTACCTTAGTCCTTCTGTGCCCTAGACCCTGGGGTGAGGTGGATGCCAAGCCTTTGACACTGGGCAAGAGGGGATGGGGAGGCAGAAACATCAGGGATGCCCCAGTTTCTTCCCCCCAGCAGGTCTCACCCCCCTCTGCTCTCCAGGCACCCTGGCTCAGCCTCACCCCCAAAGTAGGAGCCATCAGACAGCTTTGTCTCCTTGTTGCCCTTGGTGAGGATGCTGACCACCCCGTGCTGGATGAAGTACATCTTCTTGCCCACGGTGCCCTCACGGATGATGAAGTCCCCGGGCTGGAAGACCTCGAAGCGCAGCTTGGTCAGCATGGCAGTCACAAAGTTGGGGTCAGCGTTGGCAAACAGGGGCATGTTGGCCACCAGGTTGCGGCAGTTGAAGTTGATGATCTCCTGTGGGGTTGAGCAGCAGGGTGGTCACCCAGCCTGGCCCCAGCAAGCACTGGCCCCTCTGCCCCAGGTCACCCACTCCGGGGTGCCTGCCCGCACCTCCTTGAGCGGCTCGCTGAGCTCCCCCAGGATGTTCTCCTCGTCAAACATCTTGCCCTGGTAGCGGTGCTCGTAGTACTCGTGGATCCGCTGGCGTGTGTCCCCGGGCAGCTTGTGGAAGGACATGTACTGCTCCACTTGTTTGTACTGTGGGGACAAGGAGAGCCCCACGGGGCTGAGTTGGGACCAATGGCATGGCTGGACAACACGGTCACTCTCCTCGGTGCTGAGAAGTGAGGGGTCACACCTGCTCCAGGGTCCCAAAGGCTGTCTCAGGGGCAGAGGACGGGACCCCCATGCACTCAGGATGCAGGGGGTCCTAGGGCAGAGGCCAGGATGGGGTTCTCACTGTGTGAGGGTGAACCCCAAGATGATGAACAGGGCGTCTCTATCCCAGTGGGAAGCCTGAGGTCCCTCCCCACACCCCCAGGGTGAGTGGGGAACCACCCAGAGATCCCAATCTCTGGAACCAGCAGGGCAAAGCAGCTGTGCTGAGCTGCTTCTGGAGCCAGACCCTCTCATGCCAAGACTCTTCCCCCAGTGCTCAGGCCCTCACTCCCCAACCCTGCTGACCTTCTCCTGGTACTGGCGCCGGGAGGAGTCCAGCGACTGGATGAGGGCGGTGGCGTGGCCGATGAACATGGCGTAGCAGGTGGCCCCCACGATCATGCTGAGCATGGTGAGCCACACGTCCGACATGCCCACGGGCGCCTGCTGCCCGTAGCCGATGCACAGCATGTGGCTCATGGCCTTGAACAGGGCGTGCGAGTACTGCTTCCCCCACGAGTCGTTCTGCAGACGAGGGACAGCAGCGCTGGGGGGGCTGTTGGAAGGAGCTGCAGGGGTTCAATCCCCTGCCCCTCCCTCCCTAAGCTGGGGAGTTCAGAGCCACAGGGAGGAAAGGGTTGCTGATGTGTCCAAGACCAAAGGGCTGAGCACTGTTCCAGGGGGAGGCATTGGGACTGTGTGAAGCCCTGAGGTGGCACCAGGGGAGGAGGCAGGAGCCTCACTGCCCTGTCCCCTTCCTGAGGGATTCCCTGACTCTAGCAAGGTGGGCTAGAGGTGGGAAGCTGATGCAGAGATTTTCTTTGCCCCGTCTCACTGCTGTGACCAGAGAGATGCTGCTCGACGGTGGGTCCAGGCACCTGCAGCCTTGGAGTAGATGTGTAACCAAATCCTCTGCCCACCATGGCAGATCCCACCTGGAATCACCCCTGCCCAGGCACTCACCACCATGTGGTTCTTGGAGACCCAGCAGTCCTCGGGGAAGTCCTGCAGCATGGGCACCAGGAACTGGAGGCAGCCGTCCCAGTGGCACAGCAGCAGCATCATGCCAATGAGGTTGAAGATCCTCACCACAGCGCTGGCCAGGTCATACGTCATGTGGAAGATCTGGGGAACAGGCAGGAGCGGAACTGCAGGGAAACTCCTCTCCTAGATAGTCCTTGGAGCCCTCTGCCCTCCAGCCAGCCATACCCCACAGCCAGGGACCCCTGACTTGGCCTGAGACCCTGACCAGGGGACCCCCAAGGGGTTCTCACCTCCTCCCACTGGTGAATGTAGCGGATGAGGCGCGAGAGGCGCAGCAGGCGTAGGAGGCTCAGGATCTTGGTGAAGCGGACAATGCGCAGGGCCCGGGCTGTTTTGTACACATCAGAATCCACCTGGGTCTCCAGGTCAACGATGAGGAAGATGTAGTCAACGGGGATGGAGGAAACAAAGTCGACCAGGAACCAGCTCTTCAAGTACTTCATTTTGATGGTGTGAGGGTCGAGGATGATCTCCGTGTTGTCCTCCACCACGATGCCTGTCCGGAAGTTCAGCACCAGGTCAGCCAAGAAGAAAGTGTCCGAGAGCACGTTGAAAACGATCCAGGGAGGGGTGTTCTCATCCTTGAAGAAGGTGATGCCCACAGGCAGGATGATCAAGTTCCCCACCATCAGGAGCAGCATGATGAGGTCCCAGTAAAACCTGCAGGGCGGGGACGCGGGGGACGGAGCGGGGCAGGGATGGAGTGGGGAGAGGCAGGACACAGGTGGTTAGACAGCAAAACCAGGCTCAGAGTTGGAGTCCAGCAGAGCACGAAGAGGCAGGTGCTGAGGACACACGTGCCTGCCCACACACATGACTAAGACCCTCCTGCTTGGCTGGGACAGATGTGAGTAAACGTGTGCGGAGAGGAGAAATTCGGCACCAGGCCAGGGGTCCGGGGGGTACAAATGTCACCTCCTGTGTGTGTGGGAATGTGGGGCTGTAACTCGAGGGGCTTGCCTGTCACTCTCCCTCTCCTCGTGGCATGGCAGTGCATGCATGTGTATGCCCCCACCCCAAACTTGACATGTGCCCCATGGAGACCTCAGGGAGAACAAGGGCTTTGCTCCCTGGAGATCCCTGGAGCTTCCTGTCATCCGCCAGCTCTCCTCCACCACCCTGGCTGGCTTAGCAGGATTTGGGATAAGCTTTGCTGGTTATGCAAACTGACCCAAGCTCCTGGGGCTGCCAAGGGACTTGGGGGTCGTGAAGGCTGTTGTGGTGAGCCAGGCAGCAGCCAAGCAAGGGCAGACAATGCCAATAGCAGGGGAAGGTGGGAGGAATATCTAACTCCAAAAGAGCTGCCAGTGCACATTGGACAGGAGCTGCGCAGTGCTGGGCCTGCAGCACCCCTCATCCACCTCCTTTTGCTGGGAGTCGATGAGCTCAGAGGCTTTGGAGGAAAAGCCAAGAGATTTTAGGAGCAGCTGGTTATGTCAGGACATCCAGCATCCCCGTTCACATGCAAATGCCCCTGGGATGTTTTCATTCTCCATGCAGACACATAACGCCTTCCTCCACCAGGCTCGTGATTCCTGGGATCCCTGCTCAGAGCCTTCACGAGCCCCTGGGAAAGCAAGTCCAGCTCCCACCTTTGGGTGCCCCCATTAGTCCCAGCCCCGGTTATGGGTTTAGTCCCAAATCTCCAAAGGTGACCTCAGGACAAGTCTTAGTGCTGGTGGATTCTAACCAGCCTTGACAGGTGATGGAAGTCTCTGGGTGTTTCCCACCCTGCGCCCACGGTGAGACACAGGTATCAGGATCCCTGCAGGTGAGGGAAGGGAGGGGAGGGGAAGTCGTGGTGCCACGAGACACTCCTTCAGCAAGAGAGCACCAGAACCTGTCAGAGAGGGGGGACACTCCAGGGCTGGGAGCCACCCAAGGGTCAGGAGTGACCCCAGGGCCAGGAGTTACCCCAAGGTCAGGAGCAACCCCCAGGGTTGAGGAGCCCACTCCAGGATCAGGAGCCATCCCAGGATCGGGTGCCTCTCACAAATTAACAGCTTCTTGCCAGTGACCAAGGTCTGCTGGGTCAGGTGAGGAGACACCAGCCAAGGTAGAAGGTGCCTGACCTGACTGAGCACCTGCCTCCTCACCTCCGTGCTGTGCCCCAAGAAACACCTTGTCCTGAGCAGGGAAACTGTCCCCACTGTGTCCAAACCTGCCCAGAGCTCTCAGATTTAGGCTTAAGCTCTTTAGGACAGGCCCTGTCCTTCACTCGGTGTCAGACCGAGCGCTCAGGGCCCTGATCTCCACGGCCTTTATGCATCCCCATAATGTGATAAACACCGGTGTAATCCCCCCGGCTTGTCCACCTGCCAGCTCCCCTCAGGGCACCGGTTGCACAAGCTGCTCCTGGAGAAGCTCAGGCTCACAAACTTTGGGATGGCTTTCCTGGGAAGAGGGCTCTCAGGGCTGGCAGGGCGAGGGGGGCATGTGGCTGGGGCCCGGTGGCGAGGGGAGATGGCGACAGGTGCCGGGTGTCAGCCCCGCTCCGAGGTGCTCCCGAGGCTGGGGACATCAGCCGTGTCACAGCCTGCTGCGGGAGATGACTGCCTGGCAGCCCCATCCCCCGTGGAGAAAGCCCACCCTGTATGACTCAACATCCCCGTGACACCCAGTTCCTCCCACATCATCCATCCCCGAGCTCTCGCTGTGATCCCGGTGACACCGTGAGCCAGGCCCGGCTCCTCCACCGGCTGCCCAGCCCTTCTCCAGCCACGGGGACCCGCGTCCCCCGGGGGAGATGGCGGCTGCTCGCCAAATTAAAACCAGCACCGAGAAGCGCGGGGGGAGCTGTCGGGGGGCGGGGGGAGCCGCAGCCGGGCAGCCCCTGCAGCCCCGGGGCCGGGTCAGCGGAGGTCCCCGGGCTCAGCGGGGCTGCGCTGCCCCCGGGGCACCGCGGTGCCGAGGGCAAGGATGAGGCAGAACGGAGCTGCCCGTGCGGGCTGGATAACCCAGGGATGGCGAAAAGGCCGGGGCATTGCTGCTTCCCCCGCTCCGGCCATGGGCAGCCGCCTCCCCGGGGCCGGTGCGGAGCCGCGGCCACCGGCACTTGTTGCCCCGACGGCGGCGGGGCCGCGCTCAGCACCACGGACAGCACCGGCAGGGGCGGCGGGGCCGGGGCGGGCACCGGGCGGGGGGTCGGTGCCGGTGACACGATGGGGGTCGGTGCCGGTGCCTTGGCGGGGGTCGATGCCGGTGCCATGATGGGGATCGGTGCCGGTACCGGTGCCATGGTGGGGGGTCGGTGCCGGTGCCCTGGAGGGGTGGTGGGTGCTGATGCTTTGGGGGGATCGGTGTCGGTGCCCCGGGAGGG